>OOFJ01028470.1:5467-15864 GCA_900323375.1 Benthosema glaciale
GCCGGGCGTTATTCAGCGGCGGGCATCCAGTGCGCGTGCGCCCGTGTGTGCGCCCATGTGTGTGTGTGTGTGCACGTGTGTGTGCGCTAGAGGGTTTTAAAGCCTACGTTGCCACAAAACATGTCCACTCCTCTTAGTAATGTCATCCAACACACACACACACACACACACACACACACACACACACACACACACACACACACACACACACACACACACACACACACACCTCTGTTCTATCTGGCAAGTGCAATATAGGCCATGGTCACACACAGTGAGTTTGTTCTCTTCCTGGTTCTTCTTAAGTTGTTTGTGTATCACTACTCATAAACTAAGAAAAGCTGGTTCACCCAATGGCTGGGACATTATGCAAATAACATTCTTCAACTTCACCAACACATGCTGAGTGGAAAGAGAATGTTCATCTTTGTTGACAAGGTGCAACTCTATGTTCTTTTTAAAAAAAAACATTCTGCTGTAAATCATGAGTAAAAAGAAGACATCACGGTAGAGAGTGGTCCTCAGTAGACACAAATGAATCATGTTTGGAACAGAGAGAGTATGGACCTTTTCAGAGCATCAAGATCACATCAAATACACTCTACACCGCCTGCCACCGGCCCTCCCGCTCCTGTGCTCCTAATCCCCAAAAAGGTCCCGTAGGATGAAACTTAGTGAACTTTGTTAATCTATTCTTTATTTTCTCTTAGAAGTGGTTCGCTAATGTGAGGGACATTTTTGGAGTAAAGTGAGTAGAGAGGCGGTGAAAGCTTTAATTTTACTTTGGTCGAAGTCTCAACAAAATTATACTTATGTGTACAACCTGTACTGTTAGATAAGTACACAATGTGGCTGCTGGTCATGAAAATAACTCAACTGTGTCGTCACTACAGTACTTTAATAACACTTGTACTGTGCGCTTTGTGCAGTTTTGCACCAGGGTATAAGAATGTCCCTAAGAGTGAAGCCTTTTGCCTGGCGGGAGGAAGGACAGCGTCATCAATGGAACCCGGCAGGAAGATTGGTCAGTTCTGGGTGTAAATCCCTTTCCACGCAGAGAAGCAAGAAAGCTGTTTAGTTCCACTAGCTTGATAGCTGCCCTCGCTGAAATATCTGCAGAGGATTTTACATTTACTATACAGTACGCTGCAGTTTTTCACCTTGCGCAAGATTCATTTCTTTCATCAGTCCAGGGTTAAAGGTCTCATTTTGCCATTAGTTTCTCAAAAAATCTTGTTAAGTAAAGCAATTTAAATCCAGCAGGTTTAATAAGGGTAACTGAGGACTACATGCCCCTAGAAAAGACTGATGTACTGTACCAACAGCTTTGAGTCTTGAAACTGTAATTAATTGAGAATAATTATTCCTTTCATGGGTAGGATTACTTTAGAGAATGATTTTAGACTGAGGCATGTGGCGACAGTTAGCTTGCTTTAAATATTTTCTATAACTATCATTTTGGGACATGGGCCACTATATTATTCAATCACTTGTAAGTGTCTTATGCTGTAATAAAAATGTATTTTAACTCTCAATTATCCATTTCTACATGCCAGAATGTTGTAAAAATAAAAAAAAAAGGAGTTCATGAAATGTTTTAACAATCCACTAAAATGAATCATCATAATAATAAAAGAAAGGGCATTACAATATACAAGGTAAGAACAGAGATAATATAAAAGGGCATGTAAAGGTAAAAGTTAAATTAAATCACATCCCTAACTGAAACAAAGCTAATTAACAGGCAGGCTGACACTGACCCCTGGATGTATTACTAAACAAAACATTGATTGAAATGAGGTGTCTGTGCATAATAAGGTGTGAGAGAAAACGAGGCCCTGGCATCTTTGACTAGCTCAATTCTCCCCAGTCTGATCCTACTCACCCCGAGGTTCTTTCATCAATACCTCTCAATCAATACATAGGAAGTATCCGAGCCTAACAGGGCTCACTCAACAATGTCTCTCTCTCTCTCCCTCTCCCTCCCTCTCCCTCTCACCCCTACCAAGTTGCCATTCACAAATACATACTGTAGGTCAAGCGCACAATGTATTCCAGCGGAAACCCGAATGCACAGCTCAAAACACGCTCGCCCTCATGCCGACCGCTCGGAGAGGCTGTTCTTGTATTCTTGTATTTGTTTTACTGAGAATAAGGTTAGAAATAAGGCTATAGGGTTAGGCATCAGTGTCGGAATGTCGATACGGTTGAAGGCCCTGCGCACCGAAACGTGTCTGTCTGGTTTGACTGTCTGGTCTGACTGTTGCTGCGGAGGCTAACTTCATTAAACAAGACTCCTACTATTACTGATTTACCCTGAACCCTCTCAGACTGTCTAGCCGAGTTGAGCGGGGAGGCATACTTTGGTTAGACATAGCATTGGTCAGACATGCGTTGGCGGTTGGGATAGGGTTAAGGTTAGGTTTAGGTGAGTGGCCCATGAGATGCGTTGGGGATAGGGAGGGTTAAGGTTAGGTTTAGGTGAGTACCCCGTGGGAGGTTAGGGTTAGGGTTAGAGATAGGTTGTAGTTATCTGACCAATGGTATGTCGGACTAAAAGGGAGCCTTTCCCCTGAAGAGAGGTAATTTCCTGAAAGGACCCAAGGAAGCTACAGTACTACAAATACTAGTAGATGCTTTGTCTGTGAAATAGACCTTCGCTTTCTAAATCCATTTCAGCCACGGAAGGGAAATACGAATGGGTGTGAAAGGGCAAAAGGAGGGCATTCTCACCGTTATGTACACTGTGTATATCTATAAATAAATGGGACACAATTATGTTTGCTTTGATAGATCATAGCCTAGTGTGACAATTATGTCAGTAGGTCGTTGGATGGAACGGTTGAATAGAATCCAGGGAGCCGCAGAAGTTAACTCCCAGTAAAACTAAAAAAGGTTGCCAGCTTTACTTGGATATTTGTTTTGTGGTGGAAGGTCGGGGCATAGAAAGGCTAATTAATTCTGTAACTAACTAATTCCATGTCGGCGTATTCATACTCTGCGGGTGATATAAACCTCAAGGTTCAGTATTTCTTTACAGTTGCATTGCTTGTGTACATGTGCACACTGTAAGAGGTCAATTATTTTGTGTTCCGCAGGCATTGTAGCACTGCATCACTAGAGGGTATGCACATGCATGAAGTGAGTGGCCAAGTAAGTGGAAAAGTGAGTTTAACGTCTTTAATGCAATCAGATAGGACTTTTCTGTTTGGATGTATGGGCTGTCAAGTCCAGGAGGAAAGTTTTTCAGTAGGCGTTCCCGCATCACTTACGGGTATGATGATGATGATGATGTCATACCTATATAATAATATTAATAATAATAACCAGTAAGACGCCCTGAGGGCCTGTTGAGGACTTTAGTTCTCACCGGCTGCGGCTGCACTAATAACTGGACATTTTGTTAAGCCACTCCTGCAGATGCCGATCTAGGCCAATCAGGATGGCATATGAAAAATCACACCTGCGTGAAGTGAGCGGTGCAACTCTACCATGTGGGGGTCCCTGGGGTGTCCCCGCAACATCCAGACCCCCAGGAACACATCCAGGGGAGCAGCCCCTGGATGTGTGAGTTACTGTGTGAGTTACTGTGTGGGGGTCCCCGGGGAGTCCCCAGGGGGTCCCTGGGACATCCAGACCCCCAGGAATGTGGTCAGGAAGCGAAACGGTGGAGAAATGACCGAGTTACTGTATGGGGTTCCCCGCGTGGGGGGTCCCTGGGGAAAGGGGGGGTCCCCGGAACATCCAGACACCCAGAAACACGGCCAGGGGGCCAGCCCGCTTTCTGACTGCTGCCCCGCGTCCAAAACAGTTGTGAAATGGCAGAGTTACGGTACTTTAGGAGTTCCTTGGGGGTCCCCGAAATGTCCAGAGTTCCAGACCCCCAGGAACACGCCCAGGGCGCCAGCTGGGTTCGGGTGAGCCGTGTCTTACACTGTCAAGAAATTACCGAGTTGCAATGTTGCAAGTTTTGGTACTCATACAGTACATACATACATACACGGAAACACGGAGACATACACACATTGTTACGTAATGGAGCGGTTAGGCACCACTCAGATCCATGACTGTAGAGATGATGTGTAACGATTTGTGCGAAAATCTGTAGGAGTAATGGCCATAAATGTGTTTTGCAAAAATCTGCCTGCCGGTGGAGCTTTAACAGGCCGATGTGAAAAATGTGGACAACAGGCTCATCCAAGGAGTTACAGACGGGTGGACGAACCCCTGCACACACATACTGTAGTCTCATTATACAGTACAACAACAATCGGAAAAGGGATCAAGAAACCTACACACTGGCCCTAGGCTCAATGAAGCCTGACAGGGTTCGAGTCCAAAAATAAATCTTTAGGAAAAAAAAGAAAAGAAAAGAAACCTACACACCAACACTGCTGACTCGCCTTCAGCAATGTGCTCACGGGGCGCTGGACTGTACACTAGGTTACCTGACCTCTTGGACAAAACATGTATTGTGTGTGTGTCTGTGGAGGAGGCGTTATGCTAAAGGTAAAATTAAATATCCATGTGGAAAATATTATAATAGAGAGCTGTAAAGGTGCGTTCAGACCTGAATATACAATATTTGTTTCCAGTCGCTCGCATAGTTTAATTTTGGTTGGGCATGTCAATGTTGGTAAGAAAAAAAAAGTCCCTTTGCTCACGTCACGCGCAGATTGGCTGTAGACATAGTAATTTAACATTGGGAGTGTAACCAAATGGACCCGCTCATTCACCCAAGATGGCTCGGTTAGCCGCGTTCACGCCACGCCAGGTCGTGCCACGCCCGTTCATGCAACTTCTCATCTTTGCACTGACTTTGTATGTAATTGCGCCGCTTTAACCAATCAATCTGCAGGAGCATGTACCTTTATGTGTGTGGTGAGTGGTGCATCTCCGTGTGGGGGTTCTCGGAACTTCCAGAACCATAGGAAGAAGCCCAGGGTGCCGGCCCGGTTCCGGCAGGTGCAAACCTCCCGTCTGAAACGGTTGATAAATGACAGTTAGCTTGTGGAGGTCCCCGTGGGTCCCCGGAACTTCCAGGCCCAAAGGAATGCACCCAGGGGGCCGCCCCAGTTCTGGCGAGCCGCCCCACATCTGAGACGGTTGAGAAATTACCTTGTGGGGGTCCCCAGGGGGTCCCTGTACTGTACTGTACTGTACTGTACTGTACTGTACTGTACTGTACTGTACTGTACTGCCAGGGTTCTCAACATTTTTGGCTGGGGACCCACGGGAATGCTTTGGCCATGTTGCTGGAGAAGCCATCGTCTGTTTGGGCGGAAGTTGCGGGATTTTGCCGGAAGTTACGCCCGAGGAAATTACGTTGATGCTTTACAAAAAAAGTGCTGTGATTGGTCAGGAAAATATTGTATCCGGGGTAAATAAATCTGACTGATGTTTCCGACAGACACTTCCGCCGATAGCTTATCTGCCTCACATTGCGACCAGGCTTTTCTCTTCGCAGACGAGTAAGCCTGGGACCGAGGCTAGGCAGAGACACACAGAGCTCCGTATAGGAGTGGTTGCACCACTCAGAAAGATACAATTATGAATCCAAAATGGATACACACTGATTTGGAAAAGAACTGCCAAGATTGTATTCCCAAAGTGGAATATTGCTTTAACATTTCAGCTCTCTCCCGCTGTTTGACTAAACGCACTCACACATACACAAGTCAACACATAATATGCCCCTGTCTCTGTCCCCTGCTGTCCCGGGTGTTGGGCTCGTCTTTGCCTGACCTTTGGCTATGCTGGAGTCCTGTCTGCTCAGCTGATAATTAACTTAATCTCATTAAAAAAAGAGAACTCCAACCCCGGGGACCGTTCCCTTAACTGCAACTAAAGTTTCAGGTCAAAAGTAAGAATAGTGTGTGTGTATGTGCGTGCGTGCGTGCGTGCGTGCGTGCGTGCGTGCGTGCGTGCGGAATGAAAGGAACAGGGGGAAGATGCAAAGAAAGCTTTATGGTGCGTACCATATACATTTGTAGAATCTAATGCTGCCTGACATTGAGTCGCGAGTTCGATTCCTGAGCCTGATGGCCTTTGCTGCATGCCTATTCCCTGGCACGCTCTACTGTAATAAGATTCACTTCAACGCAGAAAGCCTGATTGACCTTCAGGATGGTGAGTAAACATTGGTTACGTCTCTCACTAACTATTATGTGATAAAAATTGTGAACGTGGACTTTTCATTTTGGAATCCACAGTGACCATGGTGAACAAAAACTGTCAAGTGTCCTGCGGGTATTATCCATATGGCGTCCATCACGTAACATTTGCACAACGTGCCGGAAAAGGCTTATAACATATTATTTCTATGAACCATCCCTCCTTCTATCAATTTCGCTACAGCACTTTGGGGTCAAATTCACAGGGAAAACGAATGAACCTTTTCCCACTGAAGAGAAGAATTAATCTTTAGGCTGAGGAGAGCACGCTGATAGCAGGAGACAAAGTGTTACGTCCATTAGGGGCCACGGGGGAGGAGGTGGCCCCGAATACACTGGTCGGTCACAGATCGACACAAATGACTGTGCCGTGGGGGAGGAGGGGGGAGGGCAAAACTGCCACCGTCCTCCTTCCTCTACCCGAGCTTCTGGTAGATGATCGTTAGTGTCCCGGGTTTGATTGATATGGGTACATTTCCAATGGCAGGTGCGTGACTCATCTCGACACGGCAATCCCTGGCGATTAATCTCATTTTAAGACGCATCTGGAGGAGTAAAGACTCATTCTAGACAGGCTGATGTAATTCAGAGTGTATAATAATAATGCGATGGCGGGCTGCAGCGCCCGGGATATTTGAGTCAGGGCGAACCGGAATGTCAGCGCTTCCTGTCATTCGAATCGCCTGCCAGGGATTGATTGTGCGCTTTGATGAACTGATAAGGGGAAATGCGACAAAGAAGAAATGCGGCATTAATAATTCAGCTCAGCATTGTGCCACTAAACTGTACAGGATTTGCGCAAAGCAGATGCAAACAAAGAACGATTAATCAAGCTCCTTCCAATTTAGGCTGATTGGAGACGTATTCCCAAGACCACGAGGGCACTGATGGATGCTCCCCGTGATCACAAAGGATCCCGAGGTTAAACCTCTAAAAACCTAGTTAATATGCAGCACATAGGAAAAGTGCATTGGAGGGTAGTTCTACAAAAACAGAATGCATGGTCAAACAAATCAAAATTCAGTTTGCTAAAATAAAAAATAAAAAGTTTAGTGCCGATGATAAAGAAGCAAATTGAATCTGCTCTTACGTAACAATAATTGCGAGCGCAGTGAGCCCTTACTATGTAACCCAGGCAGAACATGTCTGTCTGTCTGTCTGTCTGTCTGTGTGTCACACTGTGGTGTCACGCCACCAGAGGGCACAGTTACACCAAACCAAGTGAGCCCTTACTATGTAACCCAGGCAGAACATGTCTGTATGTCTGTCTGTCTGTCTGTCTGTCTGTCTGTGTCACACTGTGGTGTCACGCCACCAGAGGGCGCAGTTACACCAAACCAATGTACTAAATAATTATGACAGACTTCAAATACACTGCGTTCGCTTCACACGTTCACGTGTCTTACTTGTTATTATAAGCCATTAAGCCCCAATACTATTATGCCCCATGAAAGCATATAACTAGGAGAGGAAACAGAATCTCTTTTAATTTGAAAAAGCAGTATATTCATTTCACAGAGGTTACAACTGATTGGTATGGTCGTATCCTGAAGTCTCTTTCAACTGGGTTTATTTAGGACGAGTGCTTCCATTTAGCTAATGCCTTTAGCTCGAAAGCAGGAGAACTCGTTGTTTGGAGCAAATTTTCTATTTAATCGTGACGAAGGGTTTGTGAGCACTTCCATTCAATTATTTCAAATGTTCAAGCTTTGGGATTAATGCAAACGGGATTTACCCCTTCAAGTCCACTCACATTTTGAGTAACAAGTTACTTGAAGTTCATGGTAAGAACTCCTAAATACACGTCTGAGGAGAACAGTTTTAGAGTAATATAATTGACCACAATAAATAATATTATACAGTACATTCTCTCTTCTATTATACATAGTATACACCCTCCAGAATATTATACATTCACCCGTGGTTTCAATAACTACACTAGTCTGCACTGACCACAGATCCTGTCAGCACTGTTGAGTGTACGTGTGCTTGTTATTGCAGTGTGGTATTTTATTTGCTACCAATGAATCTCTTCTTTCGTGCAAACAATTGTTTTTAGTCATTTAAAGGAAATATTTTACTTGAAAAGTTCAAAGATATTGGATGGTTCCTAGGATTGTTTCTCACCCAAACTTTTAACTTGTGGAAGTAAATTTCATCTGGAAGTCATGGAACATCTGACAATGAGCAATGACCTTGCTCAGTAGCGATTGGCTCAGTAATGGCATTTCAGAAACATTTTGAAGTGAAATTGGGACATTCCAATGTCACTTTACTTCATCATACCTGCTTAGATGTTTGCAATTTATAATGATTGACTTGGGTTACATACTGAACTGGACGTTTTAGTTAGTTATGTGACAAAAATGAGACTGGAATGGAATTTCTCTCTCTCGCGCGCGCTCTCTCCTGCTGCAGTGGAGGATACAAAAAAAAGTTTGATAACTTTCGCTATCCAAGTGGACAGAACATAGAGTCTGCATGGTCTTTGTGGTGGCATACAGTTGAAGTGGTTCCCAAACGGTGTGCCGAGACACAAGTCCAGTTGTGACATGGGATTTTGTTGCAACCACGATTGTATTATTTATACTGTACAATAGACCATAGCAGTGGGCGTGGTTTTCTGGGACCCACTGAAAATCAAGCCATCCAGAATCCTGGTGAATCATGCTCTTTTCAAAGGTTTTATGGTCATGATTCACCAGGATCCTGGATGGCTTCATACTAGGCTTAAAATAATTTATATAAATATATTTTGTAAATCTCTATGGGAAAAATGAATGGCCAATTAAAAAAAAAAACACACACACCCACTGCTATTGCCCTATAGCTGATTTACAAGCTCACAGAATGTTTTGCACCACAACACAAGCTGAGCTTGTAGATTTTATATCATCACTAAGAATACATATTTTTGACTTGCTCATATTGGTGTGCCTATAGGGTACAAAATGGTTACGGTTGGTATGGTTGCAGACTTGCGGTACAGTAATATAAGCCTATATACTGTAGGCTATGTGTGAGCGTGCATGTGTATATGTGTGGTGGTGTGTGCGCGTGAGGGAAAAGAGAGCGAGCAAGACGGAGACAGAAAGAGTTCAATATTGTAATTTGATGTTCTCTCAGGTAAAGACCTTTTGAACCAGCCGAGGATGCAATGTATTCTTAATGCGTTCTCCCTCCTCCTCTTGACCCAAATTCTAGTCTCAGATAAAGACAAACTAAAAATCAAATGAAAACAGAAAATCTACATTGGATAACTTGGGTTCACAGCCATGCCCTCTCCAGACATAGTGCATTTTTGTATTTTATTCCTTAGCACTCTAGTTTTCCATGTAGTTCCCCTGGGTACTGCAAGAATGTGTGTGTGTGCGCGCTATGCATGTGAACACCTATAGAAGATTTGGATTGTATATTTTGTTTGAGTGCGTGCGTGCGTGCGTGCGTGCGTGCGTGCAAGCACAAGCACACACACACACAACAATAAGCTGGGATGTCTTTCCACATGGTACATGGTTACCTGGAATTGATTTCAGGTAACTAGCTTAAAAAAACAACTACACTGTACCACCTGTACGAGACAGGTGGGTCAATACTATGCGTCGGGGGGTGAGATGTACTGTTCTATAAGTGCAGCAAAGACAGAGTGGCAGTGTTCACTCATGTCTGTAGGAGCCCTTCAATCATGTATCGTGGCGTGTCAAGATAATCAATGCAGTGAGAGCAGAGAGACTGACCGTGATTGAACAGGAGGTCGCCACGGTTTGCAGTCGATTCTATAAAGGCCGATTGGATCATGAACTTCATGGGGGGAAGTCAGGCAAAATGAGGTCAGGTGTCCGCAGTCTTTCTGCAGACTGGTCCCTTTGCACCTAGCTCATTTCATTGGAGCAGAATACAGTAGTCAAACTCAGGACTGTGCAAAATCTGATTATCATCATGTTTTGCCCCCTTTCGATTTTCAAATAGCTGAAACAGAAAATAGGGTTCAAATGTTTAAACGGTAACCCCCTCAAGGACCCCTTGGGGTTCCATTTGTACACTCTCAAAGTTAAATTAACTTTGATTTTACTATATCAAGAGGTAGAAATGCCATTAAATGGGGGGTCCGTAGACTAATGCATGTCCAACTGGGGGTCCTTGAAATTAAACGGGTTGAGAATCACTGCTAGAGCTGTAAAAATCTTCTCTTATGGGGGTCCCTAGCAAATATTTTCAAATGGG
>OOFJ01028477.1:6923-20979 GCA_900323375.1 Benthosema glaciale
CCTCTCCGCCCCAACCAGTGATTGCCACAAGCTGTTGACTCACTCATGACCAATGATTGACACCAATGATTGAATGATTGGGGCCGATTGATGCCAATTAGATCAGTCAGTGGTTTTGGTCAGTGGTTTTGACAGCACACCCACTAGTCAGAAAACCCACTAGACAGAGTCCCACTAGGCAGAGGAAGAAATGGCATCTAATCAGCCTTATGGTGATACTATAACAGGCCAATTCATGTTCTTACCTAAAACTGCACCGATCTGTGTCAACTTTGTAGGCACACTCAGAGGCAAAGGAAAAACCTTTTCCCTGCATATGCCGGATATAGTGCCACCATGGCGCAGATTTGTGCAAAACACATTTCTGTAGATTACTCATACACATTTTATCCTTCATCACACAAATTGGAATACACTATCTCCATAGTTATACGATCAACACAGATCTGCCCGCTTTCCCATGTTCTATCCCGACTGACTAAGATTGTCTTATAAAGGAGCATTCAGTGATTTGGGTGATTTGGGAAAAAAAACTCTGTCCGCCCTGGTAACAAGATATGCACATGCACAGTGTGCATATGGAGGAGGGGCACGCAACAGGCCAACAGCACGTGTACCAAGGCTCGCCTTGCTTGATCCTGATTGGAGGAAGGCCCCCTCTATCCTGATTGGATGAAGGCTTTGTCTCCTACCCCTGCGGTTCAATGGGGACAGGGAGGAACTGGTCAGCTAACTCTATAGTAGGGAGGATTATCACAAAAATAATAATAAAAAGAAGTGATATTTGAGGTAAGTGAAATCACTGAATATACCTTTAAAGATTTCATCGTCCATTTTGAACAAAATTCTTAAAATCTTGAACACCACATACGTTTTCAGTAAAATTACGCAGGCACAATCCGACTAGGCAGAGGAAAAAATGTCACTTATGAATTTCAAATCATCCTCATGGTGGCGCTATAAAGGCTTATTCAGAGTTAGATTTTTAATGACCACCGCCGACCACCATAACGGTGGTGAGTAAAAACCAGGGCTGGAAACAGCGGTGCGGTGCGTGTGGTTGAGGTGATGTGACGTCATGTTGTAGTTTTCGGTGGTCGCGGTGGTCGCGGTGGTCATTAAAAATCTAACTATGAATGAGCTTTAACAGGCCAATTCATGTTTTCACCTATAACTGCACCGATCTGTGTACAACTTTGTTGTTGTTTGTATAGATTATTGAGAAAAAATGCTAACTCCTACACATTTTGTCCAAACATCACAAAGGCTATTATCCTGGTGGAGACCTGTGCCCTGAGTGGGGAACTGTTTCTAGTTTAAGTATGTTTTGGAGTTTAACAACACAGAAGAGTTTCATTCTGGGAAGGCGTGTCCAAATCCTCAATTGCACTATTTTCATTTAGATACTCTATGAGAATGTAGGTGGAAGTCTGAGCAATTCCACCGTTAAATACAACGGATTGCTTAGCATTCCCATTGAATGTTCTCTCCGACACAAACATTTTGCTCCCTGTCCCCCTATTTAACCTCCAGTGTTAATGATGGGCAGAATTAACTATGATACATGACATGAGGCGCACCAAAATGAGGCGAGGTTCAACCCACTAGCAGGCAAGCCTCTTGCTATTTCAACAGCTGGTTCATTGATGAACTGTCCCTGTATTGTTGATTGTTTGTAATGTGCTATTTGTCTTTATGAATCATTATTTATCTGTGCTCTGCATAGCAAGAGGCAAGAGCACTATACATGTCCTCCCCCTTATGCATCCTGAAAGTGTTTCCTATTAGATTTCAAATGCCACTGTAACACGTACTGTCTCCCAAGGCATTATGTGAACTGAATAGAACCCTCTTAGAGCACTGATATTATAGCTCATTACTGACATGCATTAGTCACCTGGGATTCCGATCAGAATAGCCATGCACTTAGGCAATTGGCTTCCCTTTTTACTCACATTCTGGGTTTGATTGGGTTTTGGCTCCCCAAGCACCACTTTAATGTAAAAACACAACATAATGGATTGGCAAGACTTTATTTGGAAAACACTCAAACCATGAATAATGTGCACAACATCATGTTCACCCAGGTACTCAGGTGTAAATGGAGAATTACGGTAGTCAGGCACCCTTCACTTTACCTGCTTATTAATCTACAACGCGGCATGGATACACTGGATAAATGAGGTCTTTACTCTTCGTAGCTTGTTTTCTTCTCTTATACATTATGCAACACTTCTCAAATCCATGTAATCTTGAGTTGCTTTAGGAATAATCCTACAGTGCTGTAGACAGCGCCAGACATTTTCTTGTTCTCTGGCAAATAGCAGAGAGCAGGAAGCATCCAACTGTAGAATTTGAACAGGACTATCAATATGGGAGGTGGAATAAATTATCTGAAAAGGAATACATCAAAATCCAGACTGGGAGGCAAATATTAACTGATCCAAATGGATTGAGATATTGATTACAGTATAGAATATATTATGTGACAATATTTAATGGGTTGAAATTAACCTCCCTACCCTGTACTGTATGTCCTGGAGCATGAACATATCAACTAATCCGATCGAAATTGGGCTGCATGAAATCCAAAGTTTGTATTTGTCCAAACACGGCATAGTGGGGTAATTGAAAATAGGAGCTATAGGATAGGACATTTTCCCAGTTTGTATTTTTATTCCACACTCAGCAAGTTTTGAACCCAGGCCAGCCATCCAATTTTGAGATGATAAGTGTGTAAAGGCCATTGGTTCGCCAAAATCAGTATAGGGGGTCATCTTCCGAGCAGCATGGAGGTGCACAGCAACTTCCAGAGGAAGATTGTATTTTAAAGATGATTTGTGTGGGGCCAAAGCTTTTGATGGACGAATGGACTAGCTGACGTCACTATTCATAATGACTAATGGTACAGTATATATATTACTTAAAAGTATGCCTCCATAAACATTTTGTTGTAGATGCTGTAGGGCTTTATGGAAACAACTGCCAAGATTCACCACTGTTGCATTCGTTAGACGTGCCTCTGTACCTGTCAGGCAGCATGTGGCCTGTAAACTTTTATTTCGCTGCAGACAGTATAAATGTTTTAGCAAGAATATCTCTCCTTTGTGTTTTGTACGGGGAGGGTAATATTTTTTGCTAAATAGCTGAAAAGCAGACTGTTTACATATTTATGCATATACGTCTTTTTAGATGAATGCACTGTTTATGCAGTGGTTATGTTTGCTGTGTATTCAGCATCAAAGAAGCCTTTATTTTCTACCCAAATTCCAAGGTTACTGCTCCAGTATGTGACCCACATTTTAAACACATCACACAATAATGGCTTATGTCAAAGCTTGAATGGATTCCTAGTGCTATGCAGTAGGTGGGGGAAGTAATATTGCTGTTCATGCAACTTACCCACCACAGTAATTAAACCTGAAAGAAGTATTGGTAAATCGAGGAAACAAAAATCACACCCGTGTGAAGTGAGGGGCGCTCATATCATCTTACAACATCGATTACAACATAATTTTTGTGTTAGCAACAAAACAAATTTCTTTTCATTGTCGATGGCGTTTTTTTTTAAACAAACCGATGAAAAACAAACATTAAATTATATAGGAGAATACTCCACGGACACTCTAAAGAGTCTTTTCGGAAGACCTTTCCCCCTACCTTTTATCCTCCAAGAGTCTACGCCGAAGTTCTATGTCCCAACATTCTCCCTGAGAGTGTGTTTACCCTATCCTCCTATCCTCTATCCTTCGAATCCTCCTATCCTTAAATCTGAATTTTACCCCGAGATTATCCGGTTCCAACCCTCTTCTTCGAAGACCCTGATCCACTCTTTCATAAATGTAAGTTCAGTATGGGGGTCATCTTCCAAGCTGCATGGAGGTGCACAGCAACTTCCAGGGGAAGTTGTATTTTAAAGGTGATTTGTGTGGGGCCAAAGCTTGTGATGGACGAATGGACTAGCTGACGTCACTATTCATAATGAGACCCTGACCCACTCTTTCATAAATTTAAGTTTGTCTGAAGAGCTTTCCTCCTAGCTTTTGTCCGCCGAGATTCTACGTCCCAACACTGTACCTGAGGGTGTGCATCTCCTACCCTCTATCTTCCGAAGAATCAGTTCCCAAGTCTGTCCTTTACCTCCAATATTAACTCAAGAGTCCTTAGATAACTCAGGGTTTTGTGCGAAGAGTTTTTCCTTGTCTGAAGGGCTGATAGTCCTATCCTCTATTCTGTAGTGATTTAATAACCAATGACCTTTATATAACTCTATAGAAGCCTCTTTCAATAAATATTAATTTATGAAGTTCCATTGTATATATATAGGCTATGACTTTTATGCCGAAATTATGAAAACAATATTAATGGGATTTAATGTTTGTTTAAGCAACGGGTGATAATGTTTGTTTAAGCGACAAAGCAAACATAAATTTCTCTTCATTGTCAATGGCGTTTTTAAAACAAACATCATTGAAAAACAAACATTAAAGAGAGGCTATACACAGCTTCCTGGTAACTCTGTAATTTCACAACCGGGCCAGCACCCTGGGCGTGTTTTTATGGGCTGGAAGTTCCGGGGAACCCGCAGGGACCCCCCACACGGAGTTGCACCACTTACTTCACACGGGTGTGATTTTCTTCTTTTAACTTTTGAAAAACATGTTTGAATAGTTAATGTAACTATTTTGAAAAACATGTTTGAATAGTTAAAACTGCAAACTCACACCGTGTCGGTGTACATTGGCTATTGTATTCAAAAATGTTTTTCATGTTTAGGGATAAGGGGTTTAGCATGGACGAAAATAGAGCCCTCTGTCTCTCGTGTCCACCCCCCCCCATCTCTATGTCAATAATTAGTGCAGCTTGGACATTATACAGACACAACCTCACAGGAGGTGATGGAGCAGACCCACTTCCAGCTCATTAAATATGTATTTTCTTTAATTAGGAGCTATCAGGCTTGCAAGTACAAAATCCCTCTTGTTCAGATTTTACAGAGCACCTGCATGCAGTTGTCCTACGAAGAGACGAGCTGACCGGGTTGATGCAAATAGACTTTCTGCACTCTTCACGGGGGCCTTCCATTAAGCTGTCTCTCCCAACAGCACCACAGGGCTCTGGGGCATCGCGCTCTGTTTCCCTCTCGGCAGCTCGTATCCCACCTACGGGTTTATGTCTATCTGAAGAGACAGCTCTTTCGCCCACCGCGCCTTCACTGTTGTTCTCTTTATCTTTCTCTAGTCTTGAATTATACTTCATTGTATAGTGATTTAACCACATGTCGTCCCTACTCTGGAGCGAACATTTCGCAAAGATAGCAGCTATACAAGCTCCCCCACTGCATCGCTACACAGTGTGAGCTTCTTCTGTAGAAGATCGGCTATTTTCGGCGTCCAAGGGAAAAGGAGGTGCAGTCATATACCCCTGGGGTACTCTGGTGACCAGAGTCTGGTCAATGAACTATAGGACTTAAGTAGTAAAGAAGAAAACATGAATAAAAAAAATACTGAATCTGACTCGAGTTGCAATGTAATGTTTGTTGCCTAGTGCTTCACTTAACAACTTCTTATGATGATATTTTAGTTTTCCTTTACATTTTTTACTGTGGTGGTTAGTGGAGAACTTGCCAGAGGAAAAAAAAAACATACCCTACTTTGTATTTGCTCTCGAAGCTCAGGATTTATATTTACTTCTTAAATAAACCTAGTTCAATCTCCTGTTACCTCATGCAAGGTAGTATACCATTGCATCAAAGGGGGTCTGGGGGCTAGAGGTCTACAGGAAATAGAGTAATAGACAATCCTCTGAATTCTATTGTTTTCTACTTAACAAGCTGTCCTAAAAAGAAACAGCAGATCCCCGCACTCCAAAAGGATTTCACAAGACTCGAAAAGTTTTCCAAGAAGGTAGAACCACTGTCAAACTACAAACTCTCAACTCTCACAAGCCTTATTTTCAGTGTGCACCAATAAAGCCCAGTTTCAGACAGAATCATAACAACGGCTATGACAAGCTTTACCATTCATATTGATGCACTATGACTATACTGTCTGCATGGCCAAAAAGCAATAGCAAAAATAGAAGTTGGTGGGAACCTCAGTAAGGCTATATGCTCTGTTGTGCAATGCCGGTCTAAAGCTTACATTATGAACTTATAGATCTGCTATTTTCGGCAAGCAACACCATTGACATTGAAGTATTGAATATGTGTCTTTAGAGATCGGATTTAAATTACCTACAGAAATATGGTTCAAATCTGACTTGCATTTTCATGTTTGTTTTTTTTACGTTAAAACTCTATTTAAAAAAGATCTGATTGCAATCTGAATTGGCCAAATCTATTTGCACTGCCAGTGGAAACATGTCTCGATGCCCTGACCTTCTAGATGCTCTTGAATCATTGAGGGAGCCCTTCTGCTTTTTCACTGATTTACTGATGAGACTTGCCCACTAAATGCAAGGTTTCCATTATGTAAGGCAATAATTAATAATTAGGTGGAACATAAATAGATACAGTATAAGTATAATTGGCAGTCAGCATCCAGTGGAATCAAATACTTAATGATACTTTCTCATTTTTGTAAGAGCTTGTGCAACCATACTACTAGTTTCCTGATGAGCAAATTTGAATGCCACCTACTATGAATCAGTCTGTATTTACCTAGAGTTGAGGCTAAAACTCTCCCAGGGCCTAACATTATCAGTTTACAGTTCCAGAGTGTTGAAACATTTCTTTTAGGTCTCCTCAACAACAGTGCTGTTATTCAGATTTATGTAAACAATCAGTGTAAGAGCTGCATTTTACGATCGGAAAGGCCTTTATAGAACCAGTTTATAGAACCAAATTAATCAAAGCAATATTAAATGACTGAAGCAACGTGCAATGTACAAGACAGTTCTTATTTATTCTTGCAAGATGTACATTTCCAGGGGTTGGTTATATTAGACTGTGGGATGCACTGATCTGTTCAAAGCCATGCTCATAATAACCAGACTGGTGCATTTTCTCCTTGATTAGTAAGGCAGCACGCGTCCATGGTTACAATTGGAATAACTGTTGAAATATCCATCACAGCAAATTACATCTTTACTAGTGCTGATTCCCTGTTTTAGGCTAATGAAGTTGTATGCCCCTGCACAGCTACAGAGATGCCTGCTAATGTCCTTTAATTTGCAAAGATAATTACAACAAGGTTCCACTTGAAAATCTATACATGGCAACAAATGATCTCCAAGCCCAGCAAATCAACCAATCCAGAGTGACAACACAGGCAATTATTTTACTAAGACACTATAATGTAATGTGATACAAGACACTATAATGACAATGATCCAAATGAGTAATGGTGTTTTTGTAACAGTTAAGGCAAATACATATGTGCATACAATATAAAATATGCATCAACACGTATTTGCTTACCAATAGTATTAACTATAGTTTCAATAAACAGATTCCTTGTTCAGGAAATACCATTCACACACAATTCTTCCAGTTTGCAGGAAAAACGAATTTGGTTGTGCTCTAACATACCATCTGCAGTCTACCAGTGTAACGCTGGCTGTTTAAACAGAATATGATCATGTAGAGGTTAATATTGTATGGTAAAAATCGAACACACACACACACACACACACACACACACACACACACACACACACACACACACACACACACACACACACACACACACACACACACACACACACACACACACACACACATATCACACACTCAGATATAGTTTGCATGCGCATGCACAGAGGTAAAGATGGAAACGACGGGGAAGCAGACAGTGTGGCAAGGAGAGTCCAGACATAATGAGTTTAATGACGTACAGTGTTCATTAAAACGTAGCTCACAGCCTCTCTGGAGGTGTCTTTCCTGTCAGATTAGTTGGTGCTGAGATATGGCCGGTGCTGAATGGAAGCAGCCCATATGGCTAGCCTGCTTGACAGCACTGTGACCCACAGCAGATGTGCTGTTTTTTTCTCTCTCTCTCTATCTCCCCTGGTGTTAGATTCAGCATCTTTGTCACACCTGAGTTTATTTGATGTTGTTGTATTTTTGTTTAATTTATCAAAAACAAGAACCCACCATCATCGCACACGCGCACACACGCACGCACACACGTAGTACACATCAACAAATTAGTATTTTGAGTTAACAAAAGCATCTTTAGCGTTGCAGTTTTGTCGAGGCCACAGAGATTTAAAAATGTAGGGTTTATTTTTTTATTTTATTTCTTTTTTTTTCTTTGTGGATTTATTTCTTTTTTCTTGGAATAATAATCATTGTAAATGGAAGTCCAAGAGAAGGATGGGGCTTTTTGTATACATTTGGGTGACTATAGGAGATTTTCGTTAAAACCAAAATCTCACTTTTACACACACACACACACACACACACACACACACACACACACACACACACACACACACACACACACACACACACACACACACACACACACACACAAATTGATGTTAACAATATAATGCATGCCGTAGTGGTGATATAGTGGGCAACTAAATGAGTACAGTATAATGAAGAACCTATACCCAACTAGTGCACTCTTCTGGGTGCATCTCCCAGGGCTGTGTCAGCTGTGTGGGGTGCATCTCCCAGGGCTGTGTCAGCTGTTGGGTGCATCTCCCAGGGCTGTGTCAGCTGTGTGGGGTGCATCTCCCAGGGCTGTGTCAGCTGTGTGGGGTGCATCTCCCAGGGCTGTATCAGCTGTGTGGGGTGCATCTCCCTGGGCTGTGTCAGCTGTTGGGTGCATCTCCCAGGGCTGTGTCAGCTGTGTGGGGTGCATCTCCCAGGGCTGTGTCAGCTGTGTGGGGGCCGGGCTGTATCAGCTGTGTAGGTGCATCTCCCAGGGCTGTATCAGCTGTGTGGGGTGCATCTCCCAAGGCTGTTTCAGCTGTGTGGGGTGCATCTCCCTGGGCTGTGTCAGCTGTTGGGTGCATCTTCCTGGGCTGTGTCAGCTGTGTGGGGTGCATCTCCCGGGGCTGTGTCAGCTGTGTGGGGTGCATCTCCCAGGGCTGTGTCAGCTGTGTGGGGTGCATCTCCCAGGGCTGTATCAGCTGTTGGGTGCATCTCCCAGGGCTGTATCAGCTGTGTGGGGTGCATCTCCCAGGGCTATATCAGCTGTGTGGGGTGCATCTCCCAGCTGTGTGACATATGAGCACAAGTTTAAGTGTTTCTTTCCAGGTGTTCTCTGTAGAGGCCCTTCCCCGATTTGAGTATGATTTGATGCAGTGTTCATTTTGTTGTTTAAGACTAAGACTAATAGAATAAGACAAAGCCTTTTTTGATATTTAGTCTATTAAGACTACACTAAGCATTTGTAGATGACTAAAATAGGACTAATAGTAAAATAAGAATTTCCTCTCAAAATTCACACCAATTTGATGTTGTATTCATGAGGCGTTGTTTTCTAAGAAATAGCCCACCCACACATTTATGAAGGCACTTGTTGGAAAATAATGTATTATAGTCATGTTGTCAAATGACTCACAATACCATTTGTGCCTAAATTGGTGTGGGGAAAAAACATTTCGGCAGCAAAATTGACATTTGTAGCATTGGTGGAAGTGAAATCCTTTTTTGGCTCTGCATTGGTAAGAGCCACTTCAAAGCCCTTCAATTTGTGATTAGGGGCAAATCTGGAGTAGCTTCTGAGGCCGGAGGAATTTAGTTTAGTTTTTTCGCTAATAGCCAATCGGAATGGAATACAAACATTCTGGGAGGGTGGGGACCAGTGTTTTCCACTTTCCTGAAATGCGAATCAAATAGAGCACCGCAGTCCCGCCGACTGTCGACTGGCCCAGAAGTGAATTCCCCTTAATTTTCCTCATAGACATTTAAAAAATTATTCATATAAAGACAATTGTGCCGCGGACTACGCCAACTCGGGTCGTGACACATCATGACAATAAACACAAAGTTTTGGCCCAATTAAATAATTTGTAAGACGAAAACTAAACAAAAAGTGTTGTATCCTGCCGTTTTTTTCTTCTTACTAATATTTGATCGGCCCAAAAAAATGTGTTTGTTGTCATGATTTGTCACGACCCGAGTTAGCTTTGTCCGCGGCGTAATCGTCTTTATATTTAAATCATTTTTGAAAAGTCTATGAGGAAAATGAAATGGGGAATTCACTTCTGGGCCAGTCGGCGTCGGGAGGGGACTGTGGCGCTCTATACAGGACCCTGGCCAGACTGAGTAACGTGAGAAAAAGACGAATGTAGCGAATCAGCCTGTATTTCTGGCTGTAGGGCCGGGCCTATATGGGGAGTTGCGTCATGATCCCCAGGAATCCAGGGGAGAAAACAGGCCGATTTGGTAAATTTGGGCTTTAGGATCTTCCTTGGCCTACTGGGAATTTCACACTGAACGGTAGACCGGTGTCCGGGATTAGACAGATGGACTGGGGTGAAAATATAATCCCAGCCCCCAACACATATAATATAGGCTGGATATGATCTTCACTGCGTCAAGAGGAATTTCATAGGAATCTGCTGCATGTCAGTGATCACTTGCAAATAACACTCATGACAATATGTCACTCCACTCTCTGCCTGGCATTTACAGCTCTGGTAGTATCTCATTTACGGCGTGAATATGACATCCACGCCATCACTTCCATTACTGTGGATCTTTCCATTCCCCTCCTATGCATATACATCACATTAAAGGACGATACTATGGCTCACGGTACTGCATACGTGATATTACTGCCAACCATTTCCCAAAGCTTTTGAATTACATTAATTTAAGTACACTTGCGTTATATATAATATAATATAATACACTACGTTATATATAAATATCTTGTCAATGTTACAATTATCATTATGTTATAATGCATTTTTAAGTGTTCATTGATTTAATTTGACTAGGCAAAAATAGTCACAAAATCCATGACTTCTTATAGGCAATAAGTAATCAGTTATTCAGCTAAGTGTGGTAAGCGGATACCGATTTATAAAATAACAATTTAGCCGATAGCCAGCCCAATACTGATACCGAATCCCGATATATGTTTATTTAGTTTTTGTTGTTTTAATTACCCCCTTTGTGCCAGGGAAACAAATGCCTATTCAATACGAGAAATACATGTTCAGAATCTACTACAGCTTGGTAGGCAGTAGATAACTATCACACCAACAGCCTGCACACCATAATCGTCATCAGGTGAACCCGATGAAGATCCACAACAGGATCGAAAGTAATCGGCCAAATAAAGACCTTTTTGTACATGTCCATAACACTCCATATAGGCCTACATACGATACTGTATAGTGCCTAAACTGTAAATAAACAATTACTTGTACTGACATCAATATGGTAATTTTAATTAAAGGAAAAGGTGTCATATGAAGAGCACGACACCTGTAAATGTCTATATTTCTGTGTGTAAACACTGAATCATGTTCTTCCTGTCGTCTAATGTGTAGCCTATACGTATACGTGTCTATCTCATGTAACAGCTGTGTGCCCCACTAATCCCTCTCTTCTTGATATAAATGTCAGTACCTCCTTTATATATGCACACCCGTAAACCTGCATGAGCCGAGTGGACGGCTATCGTGCCACGGGGGGTTTAAGGGGTGAATTGATTTCGGCTAGGCAACCTACTGTAGGAGCCACAGCAACAGACTAACGGCAATAACAGCAAGGTCCATGGATTTTTAATGCGTTTCCCCCTAGTGAAATGCCATCTGGAAGATGCAGGGGCCTATGGATTAATCACCCGAAGGCTGGTCCCCCACCCTCCATTATGCAACCTGCAATGGGATCGCCGTGGCCCTCAGTTCCGTGCACCGATAAAACCTTGGAACATTTTTCTCTATTGCTTAAAAGAGTCTGTCGAGTGTCGACCGACGCTGCACGAGAGGCAGGTCTGCATGATTTCTGAGATCGGGGAACGGCGATTGTTAATGGATGACCCCGGGTGCGACCACTAGATTAATGGGAGAGGAAGAGCGAATCGTCGGAGAAGATGCCACTCTATTGGGGTTTTGCCTTAGTTGCGAAGTAGCCAGAGGCTTGAGATTTACGATGCCTTGTTAGAAGCACATGGATAAATGATTCTTGTCCGGTGTATGTGGGACATATACTTGTTGTGCTTGTTCAAATGTGGCAGAGAGAGAACTAGAAACATGTGGCCACGCTCTCTTGTTCAGGGGAAGATTCATCTTTCTCACTGTGGCGCGCTGAATGTTTCCCCTTTGCTGGAGCAGATACTGGTGTTTTATTGTTTGGAAGTGAAAGAGAGCGAGCTGCAGCTTTGTTACAAATATCTTCCCTCTGCACACATCTACAGCCTCGCCGAGTTCTGTGTGTTGTGCTGACTGCCGAGCAACGCTGCAGGTTGTCAGCTCACATGAGGATCATCAGTTGCCATAGCTTCAACCACTGCAGTGCTAAATGAGTAAATAAATAACCATTAGTGCTTTTTTGTGTGCAGGGAACCTAGAGGGTGGTTACTAAAATCAATAACCTCTTCAACAGAATAGCGGCGGTGCCCCGTTGCACCTTGATGAGTTTGAAATTAGCTATTGTGTGCTGTGCACAATGCAATGTTGTGTGTGTGTGTGTGTGTGTGTATGGTAGAAAGAGCAATGGTCCGTCCACTCATCACTTTTAAATGATACGTTATGTGTGACTGCCTGTGATGGAAAGCCACTGTGCCCACTGAGGTTTGCAAGCCAAAGTATCCCCTGTATTCATACTAGTGTTATGATAGTGGTTTTAATAATTAAAAGAATACTGGTTTCCTGAACTATATGTCAATGGCAAATACGTGTAGAGTAATCTTTCCTTCAATAACATTTGGAAAGCACAGAAAACCAATAAAAGGAGGCCGTTAGGGTATATAACTTTAGACGGGTTGGTTTAGGATTTTCAAAATAATGTTTTCTATAGGTTTCTACTTTCTATAGCTTGAACGCTATAGCTTCCCTATTCTGGGGGGGAACATTCTCGGAAAAATAAACAGACAGCTTGTGGATCCGCTATTTTCAGCAGAGATTTTGTGTAGACAGGGGGAAAAAGAGCTGACCAAGTACAGAGCCGACCCCGGTCAACTAAGTATTAGTTTACTGTAAGTATTGAAGGCTTTAGTGGTTAAATGAAGAAAATGGCACAGCAGATTATCAAATATGGCAGAAGCAGGGGAGGTTGGAGAGGACAGTCAGAGGCCAGGCCAGAGAAAATGTCAGAGATTTCTGGATGAAAGAACAGTAAATACTATGGGGCAAAGATGGAGGATAAAACAAAATGAGTTTGAGATTGTATCATTGCCTGTCAGTGCCAGTCTGTAATAGGTCGCAATCCCGTTGGTCGGTCGGTCGGTCACGTCTCCATATATGAAGATCATGACATTGACCTCATCAAACCTTGGATAGCCATACATGGAGAAGATCGTCACCTAGATCTGCGTTGAGCCGGCCAGCAACATCTGACCTCAAACCATTAGATCCTCATATGAAGCTGATCTGTTCTGACATTCCATATGTTGATCTTTCCCCACCCGCCCTTACTCTTCGATGTCTCCCTTTTGACTGATACCTGTCCATTCAAACTCTAGACGGGCCCACCCCAGAGTTATTAGTCTAGCCACGCCCAGCAGCCGGCGAAAACTAGAGTACTTAACAGGCCCGAAAATTAAGGCCTGGCCCTACTTGGGCCCTCATCAAACCGCATGCCCAGCAGTCTTCCGCCAGCCAGGCGGATGCATGCACGCGACCTGACCATTTAGGGCAGGTACGTCATACTTTACTACTGAAAAAAATGTGATCAAGGAAACGAGTTCAACGTGGAAAAAAAGGTTACATCTGTGGCTCTCTCTCTGTTGCCATCTCCTGATTCTGCTGTTTCAGAGCGGTCTAGTTAAACTCTACTAATTAAACTATGATTAGGTTCCACTAATTCCTAGATGTTCTCCAAAGTCATTTACATCATATCTATGAATTTGACTTTCTCATTACACTTTTTTTTCTCCCTTTCCGGTCTTTAAATTACAGCTAGTGCTGAGTGCATTGAGCCGGG
>OOFJ01028480.1:0-10622 GCA_900323375.1 Benthosema glaciale
GATTCATACAAACATAAACACAGTCTGCTGCTAATGTACTCTGGAGTGTAGGCACACGTGCACGTGTGCCTACACTCCAGAGTACATTAGCAGCAGACTGTGTTTATGTTTGTATGAATCATGAGACAGTCCTGTAAAGCTGCTGTAACCCAAACATCTGCACCTCTTCCATTCCCTGTCTCCACCCATGCAGAGGACCATCAGCTGTTGATGGATCCACCTGGGGTTTGGGTAGAAGACTCGAGTGTTGCCAAGTGTTCACAGCAGCGTCTTTTACAAACGGTATTAAGTGTACACGCGACATGACTGTGTATAAAATGATGCGACGAGGCAGATGGAGTCCCCGTTCAGTCACAGCACCCTTAAGTGTGCCCTGAAGATGGGCTTATGTGGGTATGGTGCATTGCAGAGAGGAGACGTCTTCACACTGCAGAGTAGAGTCACGGTCGTCGTCATCATCATTTCTGGCTTGATGAAACTACTACAGCCACATAGTATTATTGATTATGAACCACTTCAGCCATACACAGTAGAGTTTCTAGTACAAAAAATCTTTTTTGAATTTGAATTTTTTTTTTTCACGGAATGTGATGATTTAATTGATGATTTAAATGTATGATGATGTATGACGATAAGAGCACCCCTCACTTCACAAGAGTGTGATTTCTTTGAAGCTCTTTGCTCCAGCTGGATAATCCCCTCCCACCAACGCTATAAGGCCCACAGCTTCCTTCCTGAAATGTACAGTTTTTATAGCCTGCCAGTGTAGTCATGTGAAATTCTTACATTAACATTTGTTTTGAGTGTTTTGAAATTAACCTGGGCAGACAGGCCGTTTCTCAGTAGAATTTGTAACTTTGTTCCTTGTGTTATTTTTACCGTTATGCTAATAGCGCCTGTCTGCTTGCCCAGAGGATGAATAGAATCTTGGCCATCAGGTCAAGACTCAGGTCAGATCCTGTGTCTAGGTGAGACATGACCTTTGACACAATCTAAAATGTCTCAATAGAAGAGCAGGAAGACAAGATACAGCCAGCCCAATTGGAAGTAATATTGTATTAACATACAGATTGGACAAAATGACATTTTATTCATCAAAGGCTTACTTGTTATGGCCCAAAGGCTACTACACTACACAAGTATTACAGGAGATACAGTTGGCCCTATATGGTATCTCCCTTTGAAAACCATATGGATGGACACCCCTGAACTAAATCAGTCACATTTTGAGTCACCACTCACCAGGATAATAAAGCATAGAGTATTTGGTTCAATGCTGGACTTAAGTGCTGATGATGTACATTCTGGCTGAGCTAGTCATAAATAAAATACTCCCCCCCTCCCCAAAGTGAAACGAGGGTCAGAGTGGACGGACAGGGAATGCTTACACTGTTAATTTAACCACTTGAACCCTAGCATCCGTATCCTGGGGAGAACATCAGCAACAATAGCTGATCTACAAGCAAGGCATAGTGAGCTCTGTTCTAGACTTCAAAAATACATACAAAAAAAGAAAAGAAAGGAAAAAATATATAAATAGGGGGCCCAGAATCGAGCCCTAGGGAACTGCAGTCAACAGTAAGTGGTTAACTTTGATTATGTACAAAAATCTATCCAAATAGACCTGTAAGAGTTATTTTCTCCAGTGTTCTGCCAAGCAAAATACACTTGCACATTATGTAACACACACGCACACAAACTCACCGGGTTGTACACCGAATAGGCTGCCAGAACATGAAACAACGCCTGCTGCCTGGAGAGGGAAACAGAAAAGAAAAACAGACACCAGTCTTAAACCATAATAATACAGAAATAATTAGAGTTTAATAACACCCGGTAAGAATACGGGAGTTTAAAGGATAACACACCCTGACGCTCATGTGAGAAAACGACTGAAGCACAATACCTCATTGTTAAATCAACCGTATTGACTAGCACAGCTTGCATGGCTTGACACTTATGCTTGCCTCATTTACCAGCCTTTTTGTTTCATAATTACATGATGCCAACATGCCAACATTAGAAAACATTAAAATGGATTAGTGCATACATACGGTATATTACATATTCAGACAATGTAAATCATGAAATCCTCATTTCTTATTCATATTATAAGTGGATATTCATGTAAATCATTAAACGTTTTCACATATTAATTTAAAAGAGGGAACTTGGTGACAACACCATAAATTAGCTACAGAGTCAAACGATAAATCACAAAATGTCCTCATTTGTTATTTATAAGTATATCTACAATTCAACATTTGATCATGAGATTGTATCCTACATCAAAACATGAAGATAAAAACAAGGACATAACTAAATGTTGAGTGGTAGTGAATAACACCATGCATCATCAGTAAATGTTCTGATGAATTGAAAATGGAGGAGCCCAATGAATGTAAACAAGGTTTTATCCTCTTAGCAGACCTTGCCCGAACTGTGTTTTTCCTACAAACTTGTAATATCATGTGGGATATACACTGTTTGAATAATGTAATATAATAATGCACTTTTTAACTTGATATGCAAGTAAAAGCTACTAGTATCCAATGTATGACAACAGGCTCTTAAAAACAGGACTATTTAAAATCACTGAATGCTCCTTTAACAGTACAGGTAGTACAGTCAAAGGTTATGCTAAAAGGATAACACTAATAAGCCCCATGCAGAGGGCTTGTTTCCACCGTGGTCCATTGTACTCTAAATGTGGCAGAAGGGATACTGAACATGGCATTGTGATATGTGCAGCTTTGTTCACACACTGGAATGTGAAAAATCTAATACTTGAATATCTGACCTGTTTTCCTTGTTTTTCATTTCAATCACTATTCTTCTTCCCTTTCCTGAAAACTACAAATTATTCTAGCTTGTATGAAAAATAAATTATTTTTGTTTTACACCAGTAAACCCGAGATGTGGCGATAGAGTTGAAGATAGTGTCGAGCTACTGTTAAGAGTGTACAAGGAGTACCGTGCTGATTTTAGACTCAACTGTTTTGTTTATTAATGAAACTTCCCTTTTAGTTTCCTGTGTTGACTCCTCCGTGCTGCTGTTGCATGAGTCATGGCTTGTAGCACACGCAGCTACTGTACAATAACAGCCATGGCCATGAATACAAGAACGCTCGCCCCAAAAAGAGCCCGGCGACCCCTGAATGGTCGGTCACAGGTATTCCTAAACGTAACCTCAGTAAAACCATGCCTAAACCTAAACGTATTCCCAAACGTAGTCTCAGTAAAATAATGCCTAAACCTAACCTTATTCCTAAACATAACCACCCCAGTAAAACTATGCCTGAGCCCTGAACGTAACCTTATTCCTAAGCATAATCTCAGTAACTTAATAGCTGGAGGCAAGTGGTCTACGGACGAAATAAGGGGGAGTGTGTTTTCATACAAGTGCAGAGGACTTGTAGTGAGTGTTAGTGTGTTGTTTGTGTGGGTGCTCCCTGCATGAGTGTGATCATGATGCATTAACACATTCCTACAGTAGCCCACTGATCATGCCAAGTTCTGTAGGGGGGCAGCAAGATAGATATATAAGAAAAAATAATATATTCCTCATTCACTGCTGCAGTTCGTTGGAGCCATGTGTGTTGACGGGAGGGCAGAACATTTTACACTCTGGGGTGGAAGGCATGCTACGCAACACTGCCGCTCAAGTGACTATTGGCCCAATCACAGCGCATCTTTTATGGAAGCTCGGCAAGCTTCCGCTTTGCTTTGCAAGGAATCTCGGGAAAGCTTTGCCCCCTCTCGAGAACACACGCCCCAGGGCCGGAAGAGGCTCTCTACCTTTATATGTGACATGTCTATGGGCAGCAGTGCTTCAGGAGGAGGTAGAGCGGATGGTTCCCTGACCGATATTCGGTTCCCCTTGTGTTAGTGTCAAAGTGTCCTTGAGCAAGACACTGTGCCCCTAACTTAGGGATACAGTGTCTTGCTCAAGGAACTGCTCCTGGTGAGCTTTCCGTGGTTTCCTCCACTGTCGGTGTGTGTGAATAGTGCATTATAAAGCCCTTTGGATAAAGTTGCCATATAAATGGAATCAAATGGACCTGTATTTATACCTTTACTTATCACAGAGCCCGTTTTTCAACGGCCGACAGCAGGCGCTGTGAGACTCGCGGTCAGAGAGAACAACAATCGGTCAAGACACCAGACACACCCATTACGTTATCGTAACATCATCCGGTTACGGAGATTTGGCTCTTCAAAATACGGGTTAAAACGGGGGAAACTTTGGCACTGCGTGATTAATTAATGCATTAATCCTGGCGGGTAAAGTATTTAAGTGAAACATTTGAGTACTTTTTCCACCACTGAATCCGGCATAAGGGTCTGTTATGTGTGCCTGGTTGATTACATCTGGCACATCAGTTTGTGACACGGTGCACAAAGCAGCCAGTATGGGGTGGTTAGGGGTTTCCCAGATGTGCTTTGTCAGGCTACTAACAGATATCACAGAGACAATTAGAAACACCCCCGTCCCCAAGGCCTTCATAGTAAATGCATGCCCTACAGATGCTGACAGAAACAGGAACGCAGCTTTAAATAGCGAGCATGTGCCGCAGCTGTTGATTTGCAGGGATGCGGCAGTCAGCCAAGCAGGATGGAACTGTATTCATGCTTGTGTAGATACACACGCCTTTGAACTGAGAGGGGAAATATGACACAGAGAGACGAGACTTGCGGGTCCATTTGGTTCTGAATGTGCACTGAATGTGCACAGTCTAAATTGACTGTGCAGTGAAGAGATATGGACTGACATGGGTGCTGATGATCAGTGAACAGTACGCAAAAACAGAACACAGTAGAGCCTGCCTATTTGTGCGAGGAGATTTGGTGTACATACAAAAAAAGTGTAGGCCCCTAGACTAGGGAACCCTAGTCAATGAAGTCCTGGACTCAGAAAGTCTGTTTGTGTCGTCTTGCCCTTCTCTCCCTCGTTACCAGATCTATGCTTTGTCACTGCATGCAAACAGCGTTGTCCTGTGTGTGCACTGTGCTCATGTGTATTTCTCATTGTGTGTCTCTGCACGTTTCCGTGTGACTGCCATTTCCTGCAGGGCCTTGCTCGCTGACAGGAAGGCTAATAAAACCCCTGAGGGGGAGAGCACAGGAGAGGAAACCACTTTTGTTTTAGTTGGGTGTGCGTGCACGCGTGTCTGCATGCGCGTGCATACGTGTTGCCAGTCGAAGGTTAGAGCCAGAGGCCGGTGCCCTGTACTGGAGGAGTCAGACCTGGACATGAGAGGCTGCTGAGAGAAAACAAACCAAGCTTTTGGAGACATACCCAACTAAAACAAAGCAGGGAGACTGGGACACGCGGTATGAAAGCTGTAAAGCAAACCTCATCCCTTACCCAATGGTAGCAAAGGTCAGAGGAATAGTCCTATGATCCACAGGAGCGTGAAAAGCCTCACTAGTGCTCCGATCTTGTGCTATTATCGTTCTAAACCTACATTCTTGCTGTTTAACATACAGCCAACCGGCTGTGACGCATTGTGAGTTTGAAGATTGAATATTTTCCGTGCACGACACTGCCACCCAACTAAATATAAATCCTTCTTTAGAGAAAGGCAAGTGAAAGACCTGTTGGACGAATGGTGAATGATATTCCATGTAATGCAATCCATGTAGACTGCTACTGTGATTATTTTTACAATTGATTTATAACAAAGTGCAATGCAATCAAAGTAATGGTGACTTCATCCTATCATTATCATTATCAGTTACATTTACAGGTCTATTAAGGTGCCAGACTTATATTGCAAGATTAATAGACCCATAGAGTCATTGTGTTGAGGTCTACTCATTATGCATTTCCTCATATTTTGATACTGCAAGTCACACTCTCCAAAAGCATTGTGCTATACAGTTACCGCCGACATTCTGTGGCACAGCAGTGCACATGACACGTCCAAACGAACTCAAAAAACGGTGTCTGGTAAACCTGGACCGTAGACGGTAAAACGTAGCGTGGTGGAATACTCACGTGACTCCGAAGCGGTCCCTGAACATGATGTGGTTCCTGAACGTCCTGTTGACATCCAAGTCGATCTGCTTGATCTCCGAGGAGAAGTTACGAGCCTGCTGCTTCATTCTCTGTGGAGCAAGGACAGGACATCAGTTGCAGGGTTGTCATAGTTAGCTAAAACTAACACTTGGGGGAGAAGTTTCTAGATTAGACTAGAATAGAATGAAACATTGTTATATTCCCATTATTATATAGTTTTGCTTGCATTTGTGGACACTGTGTGCTGGAGTTTCTTCTTTTGTTAACAGTTTTGCTGAAACACAATTTCCCAACTTAATTGATAGTGTCTTTCTCTGGTAAACACGATTTTCCCGAGTTATGTTTTATTATTTTAATTGGGGCGATTTTGATAACTTTTAAGACATACAAGCTTTTCCGCGGCAACTTTGTGACACATCACACGTTTGAATCACGTAACCGTTTTTTTTTTTTTAAAGCGGCGCTCGTTTCTGAGGGCCACTGGTAATCGAGTCTCCATTGGAATGCTATGGACAACAGTGGCAGGCTGCGAGCGGCTGTGTTTTTCTTCATTGTTGTCACTGGCAATTGTGGAATATTTTCCAACATTAAGACATTCGATCGACCCCCATAACTCTGAGCTACACCCTACAGTTACACCCCCGTAAGGAGCAACTCAAGGGCACTTTGAGACCCATGGTGTAGCAGAGTGTTTCCATGCACAATAGCAGCACCCTGACTCTGTTTGACAAGAATGTGACAGAGCCTTCATCAGCATCATCGGTAACACCTGTGAAGGAAGTAGGGACGAGGCCCACCCAAGTTCTTTCCAAAATGGTGTGTGCGCATAGAGCCTACTGCAAAACGTAAGTATTGGGTTATGTTTATTCATGGGATATTTCCTCGCCCAATGAGGCTGTGATCTTACCTCGTATTTTCCGACATTTTCCTGTTTGACCGCCTCTATGTCCAGAAGCAGTGCCCAGGCTTTGCCTCTCAGCTGCTGAGGGATCCCTTTATACACCCTCTTCACCATCTGAAACACAAACACATCATTAACCACTTAAACCATGTATGGTTGACCGGAGTCCCTCAGGGCTTTCTACTAGAGTATTTTCAGTTATTGTGGGGAAGACCTTCGCTGAAAACAGCCGATCGACAAGCTCTGCGTCACGGCACAAAACATACAGTACACAAATGCAAACATGGACAAGAGGAGATGGAAATATAACTGCACTGTAAAATCACGACTGTGAGCTCTCAGAGAGAGCAGATGAAACCAAATGGACCCTTAATTCTGAGACTCTCTTGAGTTAACGCTGAGAATGTTGCTGTGTTAGGAGTTGAGATAATTTGTCAAATGTCTAACCTACTTACAATTTGCCATTTAGCAGACGCTCTAAAGAACGCTCTATAAAATCAGAAAATAAATAATCTGTACATTGGAAACAAATGAACCTGCCATCTGTCTACATAAGATCAAAATTACATTTTAATCTTTGCATAAGCCTGCAACTGCCCCTGACGGTCAGGGTTGCACAGCCAGTTGCTGTGCAACGAGATCAGATCCAAGATGGATGACAGATTCCACGACAGAGTGGATTAAAACACTGATTTTATTGAAAACTACGGACCCTCCGGGTTTCAAATGCTTACCAGAGAACAATCGGAACAGGTGGGGCAGCAGGATAATCACCTTAGAGTTTGCTTTTGTACATGCTCAGAGCTCTCCGGAGGGGTTTCGATCTCACTACCATGAAGCCTGGCTTAGACCTAAAGATAAAATACATCCACGAGAGTCTAAATCTTAGGCTAGCTCTACACCAAATCTCTTCGCAGCATGTTCACCCCAGAATAGGGACAGCAGGGTTCAAAGTGGTTAAATGACACAGCTAGAGATGCATCAGATCCTGTTCCCTGTCTCATGTCCCAACCAGAGAGGAATAAGGGAGGAATTCAAGCTAAAAGAGGAATGGAAAACAAAGGGAAGGCTGCATCAAATATGGTTGTGCGATGAGGCTAAATTGAGACGGTTTGTGTGGCGAGCGGGGATGACTTGAAGGGATTCATGTGATGAGGTCTGCATGGCGGCCATCACTGCAGAGCCACACACCTTATCACTGTTCCTGTACTTGTCCCACTTCTTCACCATCTTCAGCCATTTCTCTGACCTTTCCACCTCCTGCTGCTTTTGCTAAAAAGTAAAAAAAAAGAAAAAAAAAAAAAGAAAAAGGGCCAGAGACATACTGTTCTTTAGTCACGGTGTAAACTGAAATTAGGCACCATAGCAAAGGTTTTGTGGTGGAGGGCTTTTGTTCTTTCACTTTCTAGGAGCAATTCATACTGTTACCTTTGCCTCAACAGCGCTGGGTGTGGGTAGTTCCTCCTCACTGGTGCAGAAACAAATAACAGCAGGCAGACACAATGTGGCGAAGGAGAGAGAGAGAGAGAGAGAGAGAGAGAAGAGAGAGAGAGACAGAAAAATGAATGGTGGAAGTAGTTATTCTCCACAGTTCCTGGTCCTAAGCTGGGGTCAAAGCCCCCTAGAGTGTGCTGTCAAGCAGGTAGACTTACTGCAGGAAGCCAAAGCGGTCGGTGACCTTATAGATGTTATAGTCAGCATCCTCCCAGGGGTCGATGTCCACACCTTCCCGGCGCCCCTGAAAACACACATTATGCATGGTCTCTCCATTAGGCTTCTCTAATAACAATGCAACAGACTGCACAGTGCACACATGACACACATTGATACATACATGCATGATGCATCAGCTTGAAGGTATGTAAAATGGCCATAAACTTAATGGATAACGTACTAACTTGTTACAACTTGACTAATGCAATGTTCTTGCTAATATGGCTGATGGTCATTGGCCATGAGCCATGTTTACATATTCCACTGGCAGTCCAGAGGTGATAACAGACAGACCAACTGTGGACGTTAGAGTTGTACAATGCAATGTAATGTGTGCGTGTCCACAAATGCTAAGCATGTTGTTTAAAGAGATGTTAGGTTCCGCGTGTACTTGCTAAATTCAGCTAAATGTCTGAAGTGTAACAGTGTAGGGATGCCAATGACTCCACTCCCAAGTGACTGGCATTTCAATAACTCGGTCACAGTGAAGTGGTTATGTCTGTCTGTGTGCATGTGGTGTGTGTGTGTGTGTGTGTGTGTGTGTGTGTGTGTGTGTGTGTGTGTGTGTGTGTGTGTGTGCGCGCGCCATTGAACTGTATAGACATAGACTAGGGATTGATTTTACATGGTATTGTTTTTTTCTTTTGTTTTTGCCGATTGTTGAAGGACCATGCTGAAACCATGCTGTGTTCCTAATAGGTGCTGTAATTGCTTTAACCTCAATTTAGTGACCTGTAGTGACTATAACTCCCCCCTTGGACACAGCCGCACGCACACCCACACACGCACACACACACAAACACATACCATTAATTGAGGCTTTCCAGTAATTTGAAATTATGGTGGAAATGGGAAATTACTAAGTTCCCCATTTCCACCACCGACCGGATGGTAATGAATCTATTCTCAGTTCACAGACATCACCCATGGACTTCACTGTACACAGGGCAGGGCACAGCGGTGACATACTTGCACTGGTGTGTGAGACGTGCCTCGGCTGCCTAATCCGTCAGGGAGAGACTCCCAGAGGCCAGGGAGGCTGCTCTGCTTTCCTTGGGAAAGGCATGTCACTTGGCACTGTGGTGGCACGGTACAATCTGTCCCCGAGCTCAGCTGTGCCTCCCCACCCCCACAACCTATATGGTATAATCCACAGATTTTGGAGCTACGCAGCTTCATGTGAGACATCGCCGCTGATATCTTTCTTTGCTGCTGTCGCTCCATATTTTAACTCTGCTTGACGATACACAAAAGTATCAAAAATAGCAGATCTACAAGCTTGTGCAGCTCGAGACGTGGCACGAACCGTGCTTAAAGCGACGCATTTTGGGCTTATCGACCTGTTTTTGGCATTTTAATCCTGAATAGTAACAGTTTGAAACAGGTTGTGTTGTGTATAGGAAGCGCAACTTCTCAAGTGTCCTGACGTGTCGTAACTCAATCTCTGCTACGCGCACACGCGCACGCGCACACGCACACGCACACGCACACGCACACGCACACACCTCTACCTTGTCATATTTGGAGATGATGTCAGCTCGTTCGTCTGCTATTATCATCTCTATGTCCTTCTTCATGTCAAAATCTGGAAGCAAACAGAACAATAGGAATATTAAACTTTCACATAGATCATACCGTATAACAGGAACTTCACTTAATCACATATAGAACATAACATACTGTATGAGAGCAATAACAGGAGCTTCACTCAAGTCAAACAGAAATGTTGTTGTTCACTGCCTGGGCCGACCTTGGACCAGTGTTTGGCGTTTATCGCATTTAGAGTCCTCTCTACCTTTGGGAAAGAGCTAACATTCTCTTACATTTCTAAATTTCAATCGTAGCGATGGCAGTGACTCCCCTCACTAGACTGGCATTTAAATAACTCGGTCACAGTGAAGTGGTTATGTCTGCACGCATGTGGTGTGTGTGTGTGTGTGTGTGTGTGTGTGTGTGTGAGTGTGTGTGTGTGTGTGTGTGTATATG
>OOFJ01028487.1:9873-21236 GCA_900323375.1 Benthosema glaciale
AGTTGGAGCAGCCGGAGTTGGGCCCCACCGTGCCCAGAGCCAGGTGGAAGCGGTGGGTGCTGGAGTTCCACTGGATGGTGACCGAACTGCCTTTGGTGCTGCCGTAGGACAACACCAGCTTCCTATAGTTGTAGAGCCGGATCTCAGAGAACAGGCTCAGGTATGACGGCATGTCTGGAATCAGAAACGTGCATAATGTTTTGATCTATATAAAAGGCTGTGCATCCAAGTTAATGAATAAGCATTTAATTTATGAGCAAAGTTTCATCTATTCTACAGAACTTGTTCGGTCTGAACAGATACACACCTGGTAGCGCTCGTGAAAAGTCAAGGACACACTGGTAGAGCTGACTGATGGAGCTCCAATCATTGAGGAACATCTCCACCACCTTTCTCCCGCCTACTGGCTCCGACAGAGGGTTCTCATAGGTCAGGTATACATGCCGCGTCGAGGCTGATTGGACGAAATGAGGGATGACACATTTAGAGGCTGAGACAATATGGTGGAAAGGAAATAGAAGTGAACTAGAGAAGCCACAGTCATAACTCAACAGCAGTGTTGTTTTCGTCGACTACCTTTTTTCACTGAGGAAAACTAAATAGAAACTAAATGAAAATTAAGCTATGATGACTAAATATACTGACAATTTCATCAACAAATAAAAACTAGACAAAAATGTTAGGAACGGACTAGTGGACAAGAGATCCAGTATAAATAGTCATTATAAGTCATTTTACACTTGGTTTCATGCTGAAAATAACAGATCTACAAGCTTGTGAGCTTGTAGTGAGCTTGTAGATCTGGTATTTATTATGACGGCATCAAGGCCCGCCAAAACACATTTTAGTCAACTAAATCAACTGTAGATTTAGTCGACAAAAATCTTATGATATTTAGTCGACTAAAACTAAAACATTCCAGGTGACTACACTGCTCAACAACAGGTCCCGATAGTCAGAGGTGATAGCTTGGTAACTGTGTATACACCTTGCTCCTTGCTGTGCGTGCTGTTTAGTGGACAGTTGGCCAGCACCAGTTCAGCCACCCACGTTCGGTTGTTCCTGCCCTGCAGACGGAAGGTGCAGTCCAGCAGGGTGCGCTCAAGAGCTCTCCGGGTCTCCTCTCCTACCTCTTTACTGGGAGGGATTCTACGGAGAGGGAGAGATATGTAAAGCGATTTTGCGGTCAGCATACTTTCAGCAACATTTCTTGGAATAGTTTGTTGGTTGTGCATGTGTGTGTGTGTGGGTATTAACTTGAGAAGGCGTATAGCGTGACTGCATCCGTCTCCCTCCACCTGGACTCCTTGGTTGGGGATCTCCATGTTGGACAGCTAGACACACACACACACGCGTGCGTGCACGCACAATCGACAGACAGATGCGAACATTAGTCTGGTGAACTGTGAGGGAAAATTAGATGCAAGAACAGCAAAGAATGGCTGGCTGTGTTCATAGGAAAGACGACAGTGAGGAAGATGGTTAGAGAATAACCTTATTTCTCATTAGAGAAAGCCTGAAACAAGGTCTGATTCCTGTATCAAAAAGCAAGTGAGGTAATAAGTAAGGGATAATATCTGGCTAGGTGTTCGGGAGATAATTCACCAACAGTTTAACCACCAAGGCGAAGCCGAGTATAGTAAGTATATCCCGACAATGACCACCTAGGCAAATATTATCCCGCTTATTACATGGCTACCTAAATCAATAAATGGACCCAAAACACAACAAAAAAAGTATTCCCTAAGTGTCGTGTTGGCTGCATGTGCCCAGCTGCAGGGCTGTAGCACTGTCGGAAAACAACGAAGTGAGTTGATCAAATAGAATCCATTTCCGGGTACTGCTTAGTCTATTTCTCGCTCAAATCCTTTCAAAAATGTTTTTGAGAGCATGTTTAGCTGCAAATTACATTGTGTGTGCGTTTACATGGCTGTCATGTTGGAAATAACAGCGCAGCCCCCCGGTGCTCCGAGGGTTTGATTACTAGGCATCGGTCTGTTATAGAGCGAAGCGCTGAATTCAGCGATTGACTAATCAGAATCAAGCATTCAACCAAGCCATGTAATAATAACCCAATAACACCCCCCAGCAAGCTAATAGTGTTAAGCCAAACGTGATAAAAGGTGCGTTGCACCACTAGAGGGCCTGGTTGTCCCAGGTTCAATTCCAGGCCAGGACAGCAATGTGCCAATGTGTCCCTAAGCAAGACTCTTAACCCCTAAGATACGGGGACATATCTGTACCTCTGCTCTGAGGCCAATGAATGGCATGTTGGTGTCACACATGGCCACTAGGTGAGCAAGCTCCTTGTTGAAGGCACACATCTCTCCAGACCGCTTGGGCTTCTTTGGCTCCAGAGCCCCCTGGTCTCCAGACATCTAATGCACAACACAGAGAAATGTAATCTCAACATACACAGCATATCAAAAGAAGCTACTTTGTACTAAGCAACCGACAAATCATAAATACCAGTAAGCTGACTTTATCGTAGACTCTACAGATATATACCTTCCTCTTTGTTCCGGGGCGGAACCCTTTCCCTGACATGTTGTCTTGGAGAAGTTGCTCCACGTTGGGTTTGAAGAGCTGCAGGAGCTGAGCACACGGAAGTCCATCCTCGCCCTCCAGCTGCGACACGGAGAGGAAGGAATACTTGTACTGTAGGTCGGTAGGACAGCCAGGCACATCCAACATCTCCACAACCTATGGGTACGGAGAGATGACGAGAGGGAAGAAGAGAGGCAAGTAAATAAGAGATGAGAAGTGATAATAGAACCAGGGAAGACAGAGATGGTAAAGGAATAATGGAAAAGCCCAAGGCAAAATAGTGATTGTGTTATTTTTTTTGTAAAGGACTGCCATTGATGTCATGAATCAGGCCTAAGGAACTCACAATGTAGTACTGTGGTAGCCGCGTGAGCTTGATGAAGAGCTTGTGTTTGGATAAGTTGCCTACAGGATGAGACGTGGCGTTGGTGAGGTGGAGGACATCAGTGCACACGGTGGGGAGGTGCTTCACGGACTGTCGACAGCGTTGCTCGCCCAACCACAACCTGGACAGAGAGAGAAAGGGATTACGATTCTAAAGAATGGAATTTTACATTTAAAATTCCTATGGTTGTATAATTTCAGGGGGCGGACATACTTAAGCTGCTGTAGCCAAGATATAATACGCTTCATGTCATCGTTGATGGTCTTCTCGATGTCATCCAACATGGACTGGTCTGTTGAGTAGGGATTGTTAGGTTTAGAGGTGAAGAACACACAGGCCAATGTTAAGCTTATAAGTTGTTCTTTAAAGGTTTTGTGACATTCATTTTCATTTTTTTTATTTTAGGTTTTATGATCTCAATTACACCCAGAAAACCTGAACTTTGAACATTCAGTGGATTTTCTGTGGCCTGGAGTTTTCTGTGGGGGTTGGAAGGCTTTTGAGCTACAATGGAAACAAGCAAAACAGTGAAAACAGTGACATCTGCTGGCAAATCCCATTGACATATATGGGATTTGCACGTTGTGACATCACAAAGAGCAGGAATATGACAGCACTTGTTTGAACCAGAAAAACCCAGACCACAGAAAATCTACTGAATGTGAACAGTTCAGTTTTTTGGGTTGCAAATGAGCTCAGAAAACCTATAAAAATTAAGAAAGATTACAAAAACTTTTTTTAATGTCACAATCCCTTTAACTTCTTTTGCGTTTGCCTTTCACCTACCTATTCCATATAGCATGGGCTGGAACATCCCCGAATGCAGGTCTACAAAGATGTGCAGGCACTCCGAGCGACCACACGGCTCCAGAATAGGAATGACCAGAGTCGGTAATGCGGTCTCAATAAAAGCTGAAGAAATATAATAAAAACAGACAAACAATAAGAAAACATATACATGCATTCATGTATCGCTGTGTCCCATGTGTCTTGTATTTCTCTCACTGTACACTTTGTGACAGTTTGACGCGCTTCCCTTTACAGCGCTACACACTGGGTTATAGGCATGGGCAGTGGGCGCTGCTGTTCATCATAATGTTTGGAGGGAACTTGTGTGTTTACATGTCCAGCCGGTGTGTGTGTGGAATAAAAGTATATTGAACTGAATAAACGTTGTGTATATTAAGTCGTGATCAACACCATGTTTCCAAGATACATTATATCTTGGAAATGAAGCTCCCAAATGTCACATGTCTTGGCACTGCAATCTTCTGTTGACAAGATAATACTGACTGGCCTATGGAGGACAGGGCAGTGTAGCAAATATCTAACAATGCTGCATATAGAAAATCTTGGGACAATCAGATATCTTAATTTGTTGTCACAGACAAGGGGGACAGAAATGACATTACTATAGAAATGACAGGTGTCTACTGCAGACTCTTACAGTTATCACTCGGATTGCTGGCCTTTAGAATAGCCTTCAGTTCCTGCAGCTTCTGATGAGAGCGGGCATGTACACTGTCGATCAAAAGCTTCTCAACGGATAGGTGGTCAATCTACGGGAGCAGGACAAGAAATGACAAGGAACACATATTCAAAATGCTATATTATCATATTCATGTTACTAGAATCACAGAAAGCTTCCCAAATCTTATATTTAGATTTAGTCTGACTTAATCTAGTCACCTCTGAGGTTAGTTTAGGTTTAGGTTTTACTGGGGTTAGGTTTAGTTGCAAAAACGAGAACTGTCAATCACAGCGACTACTGGCCAATTACAGCAGGGCTTTTCTAGCACGTTGATGGGACCCATTATAATGGCAGTACTGAGACAACATGTAGTCCAGGAAGGAAGTGAGACCAGTGTCTGTGACATCACAGACACTTTGAAACTTTGAAATACAGTATATATATAAAAAAGGTGGCGCTTTAATGTTCAATGAGAAAGGTATGTTTATCACTGTTCAATGCACCTTCATGGCTCTCTCCATGAGCTTGGAGTCACAGGCAGGAAGAGGAGGCTCATGGGATATCTGTAGCGGCTTGGAGCCATCTGATTCGTCGATCTTGATGGTGACTTTGTGCACTGAAGCAGTGCCTGTTTTCCTGCCCAAGACTTGTTGGCTGGAAGGTTGAAGAAGAGAGAGGGTGTAAGACAGGAAGACAAGATGGAAACGGTATTGACTACAACCAACAGAAAAGTCGTCCCCGCTTCCCCCCCAAATATAATTCCATCTTACTTCCAGACGGCAAGTGTGAGGTATTTGGCGGGCAGGTATCTTTCCACCTGCACCAGGTCTCCCCAGCGCTCTCTGACCAACATCAGGGTCTGGGAGTGGAGAACTTCCAGTTGAAGAGATAGGCAAAAGGAGTCTTGACACACGGTTAAGGAAGATATGAGGCATGGGAAAACACCAATAGCGGAAGGCTGAAGATATAGTATCAAACACATCGCACCCTCTATATTCAGAACACGGACACACATGTCCTAAACACACAAATACCCTGTTAAGAGAAAAACACTACCCATTAAAGGGCTATTTGTGCTGAACACAGGCAACTCTTTGAGAGGGTAAGCTGCATCACTAGCTTTGGTGAAGGGGAGGGCAGAGCAGAGATGCTCTGATTAGTATTGGGATTAGCATGGCCATGCTCTGCTGCATGCTTGATTAAGCACTTTGATGTTAGCATGAAAGCTAACAAGCTGTTGTTTGCCCCTGCACCCGAGGGTCTAGTAAGCTCCTGCAGTTTGAATGCAAGCATGTACTTTCCGGGGCAAAAGGGAGGAGCCATGCCTGCCGCTGGAAGAGAGCATCCATTCCTTTTGTTTGTTTATTCCCGATATGCCAAGAACGCCATGGCATCCAGCCGTCTCTGTTGAATGAAGCAATAGTGAAAAAAACAAGACCGACTTGCGAGGCCAGCCACTGAGACGCGTGGATGTGGCCAACTGATGTGTAATACCGTCTCACCGATTAAACGCAGAAACTACACTTTCCCTGTATAGTACTGGCCATGTCGGTATGACAAAGGTGACTACTGTCATGATAATATAAGCGCCATGCGATGCGTTCTCTAGTTGCCACTTTGTAGCACAAGTAAATTCCCACCTGTGATTTGAAGCCTGAAGTTGCCATCAAACAGAAATCACTTGTTGTTGATGGGTCTATGATGATGGAAGTGAGAATTGAGAAGGAATTCTGCAGCTGTGGTGTGGCTCATTAGGATGCAGCGTGTGTTAGTGCTTGACCGGTCAATACTCTATAAGCTCCAACATACACAGGGTGGCCTTGCTGCAGCAGTTCACATTAGGCCCGAATCCAAGAGGCTGCAGGGTACAAAGAAACCGTGTGTATCTGTGCATGTGGGTGTGACTGAGCACATAGATACACACACACACACACACACACACACACACCACAGGCACAAAAGCACATGCACACACATACCAGGGTTTCCGCTAGGCAGTTTTTGACCTTGACCTACTACAGGATCACATTTTCCTGTATAATTTAGTCGGCCATAATACAATTTACGTCAAATGTGTGTTCGCAGATACATGCATCCAACGGATCATTGCACCTTGTTATTTTAGTGCTCCGCTTCTTTCCACTTTATCACAGATGCAATCTGTTCCTGTTTTTTTTATAGTTAACTAAATACAGTAATATATAAAAAGATATGAGCAGACATAAACAAGCTCACAATGCAGTGTTTTGCAACACGTTTGTAGGTCTGATAGTTTTGATGTGCAACACCATTGTACATCAATAGGCCGATACATCAGATAACTGCAGTCAGTGCACAGCAGCCTGTTGAGACTTAAACCACAGGTTTAAGCTAAACAGTATGCTTCAATTGTAAAATAGTCTAATAACAGCATTTTCCTGGTGAGCCACGGTGGCCCATGATCTTTATAATTAAACGCTAATTAAACATTTTATCTGTCAATGGCCAGTATATAGACAAATCCATGCAGGCCGACCTCGGGCGCAATCATAGTTGCGTTGTCACATCAAGAGCAGCATGACACTGCAGTACTGATTGCCTACATGTGGTCTACGGGGGCACCGCTCCACGGATTCGTCTATACTGGCTAACGGAAACATTTCTCTATATACACTGTGAGGAGGATACGTAAGCAGTTGTACATGTCCTGTAGGGGCTTCTCATCTGCAAATAGTCGCGCTTGCACCAACTCGTGGATGAAGTTCACCTGCATGCTGTGCACCAAGGCTCGTCCATCTGTCAGTAAAGAAATGTAAAGAAATTTTCATATGATGAACAGGGAAGAGAGGGAGTTAAGAAATTAGCAAAGAGAAGGTAGTTCAATTTGTTTGCCATGGTGTGTCTAGACACAACAATCACACTCCTTGTGGCTCGTTCCCAGTGAGTCTCTCTGGGTTGTGTGCAGCAGAGTTGCATCTCCATCTCACCTCCAGTCTCTTTGTCCTCCACAAGGATCTCAAGCTTCAGCAACCGCCAGGGAATATCTGGGTCATCTCCCATTACTGTCAGGGTGGCCTCAAACTCCCCCTCCACGCGAAACTTTACACGTCCATTAGCTGCAGACGCACACACAGAGGCAATTAGAGGTTCTCGTCGTAGTTTTAACCTAAATGTGTGCAGTGCGACTGACCAGTCTTGCCGTCTTGCCAACTAACCGTTTTTATAAATAATCATCAATAGCACTTTTATATAATTACTAAGTCGGAAAAAGTAAATAATAGAACAGCTAGAACAGTCAAGTAGATTCTACAAATGTGATCACTTTAGATCGTGTGGGATTTGGGTTTTAAAGGCTGCATTACAGTAGTATTCCAGCCTCATCACACAATATCGATTATTAACCATCCTGGTGATGGTCGTGTGTACAAGAACGACTTACCCACTGTGAGGTTGGCTAGCTGAGGAGGCAGGTCTGTGGTGACAAGGCGGTGTCGTAGAATCTGATTGAGCTGGTTCAGTGTAGTCTGTTTCTCAACCTTAGTAATGGGGTCTGGAGGAATGATCTTATCCTATATTCAAATACACACAAAAATAAGCTAACAAATAGACCACTAGTAGTTATTAGTACATATAATAGTTTGCCATAACAACTCTGTACATCTAGTCTGGTTATTCACTCCTGACTGATGTATCAGCAGTTTATCCAACTTTGTATCTGATGTTACTTTTTCCAGTTTCCATTCATACACAGGTAGGACTGATCTTATACAGACCCGATATAAGACATTTTCCAGTCATTCTTTGCGATTTAGTTCCAATTCTGGCGGTTTTAGCATATTGCCTTCTTCCTGGTCTGAACTTTGTGCGCTCCATCCCGTTCTTTCCATTGCCTGTCAACTATGTGCATTTAATGAACTCCACAGAGTATCCAAAACAATAACGCAAGCTATATCTAAACAAAATGATATGACATGTTGCCAACAAGAAACAAAAAAAAGCTCCTACATTAGTAGTGGATTGTATGGGGAATCCTAAAGAGGTCAAAACTTACCCTTATGCACGTGGGCAGCCTAGGATAGGATCCTGTGGTGAGAACGTCAATGGCGAAGGGTATGGCAAAGCTGGGCAACCGGGCATGTACCAGAGCATCTCTGGCCAGTGATGCAAGCCTATCAGCCGTGTCCACAAAGAGGAAGGCCTGCTGGTCCAGGAAGCTGGATATCATCTGTTACCAATACATGGATACCACAGTTAGAAATTGTACATTGCAGGCTCTAACTAAAATATGGGAGGTTGGGAATGGGATGGGATCATTTTTAATCATTAAACTACAGATCTGAATGTTTGTCAGTCATGCCCAGGCAGTCAGCCTGTATGAAGGGAGGTGAAGGCAGTGCGTATGTGCAATGCGGTATAGGTTTACTAAAGAAGGAGGCCAAGCCAAGCAAAAAATAAAAGAAGAAAATTCACGATCCGGTTTGATATCAATAATAAAGCGTATATGACGGAACGTTCTGCCAATAGCTAGTTATTGATTGGATTCTATATGGCGAAACCTTCCGGCAGGTGAGTGCTTTGTGTTAAGAGCTGTCATGTGGCAAATAAAGTTTGACTTTAATGTTATTGTAATTTGTAACACATTTGAAAAAAGAGATGTCAATATTCTGTAGTATTGTTACTCTACGTACCGCACATTTCTCAACTTTCCCAGCATTGCTTGCCCATTTCACCAAGGCTAAGAGGCGCACAAAAAGCTGCCTGGTACGGCTGGCAAACTGGACAATCTCAATTTTCCTGCAAGAAAAGGGGGTTTTAGATGACGAAAACATATATAGTTTATCAGAATGTCATCAATAACGTATGTTTTGGTTCGTAGATCTACGAGAAGGCTTACCTCTCCATGTCCGTTTTTCTGGGAAGTCTGCAAGGACACCAAATCATCATCATTATTATCACATCATGCTCAGCAAAGTTCAGTAGCAGCCTAAGGTGTCTACTGTCTCGTTGACCAGAAATTATATTTAAAATGCTTTCCAGTTAACATGCTCTGAGAAGTAGCAGAAGATGAGCTCCTGTTATGTCAACCGATTCATTCATTCATAATCATGAATTCTCTAGAAGAACTAATTTACCAGCCACACTGACACAAATTAAACTATTGCATCAGTAAATCCATGATCACTTATTATAACACATTGCATGATCTAATCAAGTTAGTAGCTCATTGGTTGTGTGATCTCCCCTTTCATTGCAGCTTTAGGACTCAAGCTACAGTCAGTGATGGGGCTAGTTGGGTAAAGTTGGGTACTTGTTCACACATTGTGTTTTTGTTATTTGTTTTGCTGTCCCCAGATAAATGATAGGAACCAAATGGACCGTTATGGGTCTGTAACTCAGAGTGTGTACAAATGGAACCAAATTGACCCTATTTTACTATATAAATTGGGGGTCCCAAGATAGAAATGCCATTAAATTGGGGTTCGTAGACTAATGCATGTCACACTGGGGGTCCTTGAAATTAAGCAAGTTAAGAATAAACTGCTTATGGGGGTACCTGACTCCCTGGCATATGTTTTCAAATGGGGGTCCACGGGCTAATTAGTGTCAATTTGGGGGTCCTTGACATGAAAAAGGTTTGGGAACCACTGGCATAAACAACGTTTTATAGATTATCAGAAATTGTTAGTTGGCTGGTTAGCTTATAGTTGCCCATCTTTAGCTTTTACCTTTAGGCCTACAGTACAGGCTATACTTACAGTTCAGCCAGCAGGGTAATTTCATGGTAGGTCCTCTGAAGCAGAAACTCAATCAACAGGCTCAGGCGGACCCCCTGTGTGGCCGGGGGGCCCCCGGGCGGAGGAGCCTGGGGACCCCCAGAGGTCGGTCCCCCGAGCGGGACCAGTTGCCCATCTGATCCGATCTGCACTGGAGCCATTTTACAAAAATGACAATACGGAGAGGCTAAAGCGCCGCACACATAAATAAATAAAACAGAAAATGAAAACTAGCGACTCGTAATAACTTCCAGTGGAAACGGAGTTGACGTATTCTACAACATTTTTTATTCCGAAATAAGTTTCGCTTGGTTTTTGTGTTCTTTGTTCGATAGAAAACGACCTAAATTCACCCTATTCGTTAACTCATGAGGAAAAACGCTGTCCGGCCGCCATCTTTGCTGCCCGAGACTGATGACAATTCTGGTGGTGGTGGGAGGGAAAACCCGGACATGGAACGATTCACAAGTCAACTCCTTCCTGTGCTCTTTCTTTTTCCCCCCGACGCGCTGCCTCTTCTCTCCTCCGCTCTTCTCTGACTGACTCAGGGGGCTGTCACTCAGACTCAGTCTGACAGTCTTTTCATGTCAAGGACCCCCAAATTGACACTAATTAGCCCGCGGACCCCCCATTTGAAAAGACATGGCAGGGACCCCCATAAATGAAGATTTTTACGGCTCTAGCAGTGATTCTCAACCCCCCTCCCAGTTTGACATGCATATTAGTCTACTGTACAGATCCCCATTTAATGGCATTTCTTTCTATCTCAGGGACCCCAATTATATAACATGTAAATGTAACTCTGAGAGTGTACACATGGAACCAAATGGACCCGTTGGTTCCATTTTTACACTCTAGTTAGGCCTACAGACCCATAGGCTAAAGTGTCCATTTTGTTCCAAACTATCCTTTAATGGAACTCCTTCTGGGGGTCCCAAGACCCCACTTCGGGAACCACTGACGTAGACGTCATAACCAAATGCTATTCTCAAATGGAACGACCTTTGAAATCTCATATTAACTATGTATGGATATTGTCACTCCAAATTGTATCGCAGAAAATGTGTGGTAAGGTAAGCTACCAGTGGCACTTATAGTGGTCATACATTCATGCCAGTCAGATATATTAATTTTATTTAGGCCTATTCGTTTTTCCTCTGAGAAACAATTTACAATTTGGGGGCAGCCAAGGACAAACAGACTTAAG
>OOFJ01028506.1:6617-18368 GCA_900323375.1 Benthosema glaciale
GCATATACCAGGCATATATGTGGTATATATGCGCATATATGATCCTTATATGTATCATATAGGTTACATATAGTTGCATATATGCAGCATATAGGTTCTTTCCATGTGGGCATAACAACTTGAAATTAGTGAAGAGGTAGGGGTGACCAGCATCTCGCCAGAGGTTTCTGGTGGGACTGGCGGCCTCTACATATTGTAAATTGTAAAGCATAAGGCCTTTAAATTCGTAGTTAAAGTTGATCTAAAAACAGGGGCCCCACTGAAATTACAATTACACGGCCACAGTGTTGTATGGCTGGAATATAGGCTACATATTGTCTGACAGGACTTTTACAGTAATGCATGTCATTTTGCTTGCATTAGTGGTTACTCTGGTGGTGTATCACGGTCTGAACTGAATGCATAACAGCTGTCCTTCTGCTTATCTATTGGTCCAGCAGTTCTTTCTCAGGGCCGGTCCGACTTCCTGCCCCAGTGCTCTCTCCTTGATAACAAAGACCCCAGTGTACAAAAACAAAGAGGAAAGGAGGGGACAAGACTAGAGTCGTTGCACACAACAACACTATCACAGCACAATAATATTGTAGACAGTCTTACAAATACCCACTCACGTGTCACTGACACTTTAAGGCCTCATTCATCAGAGTGCAGACAAAACAGCTCTTTTGTGGTCTTTGCACACACTGACAACTTGGTGATTTAATTATACTAAAAGAAATTGGGGATGAGATAATATAATGTATTTTATGAGGCAGCAATAAGGAGCCATCTGTTTTGTGCAGCCAAGATGTATTTAGGCGCAGCTCCTTAATCTGCTTGTGTGCTATTTTGCCTTCAGCTAGTCTAAACTTAATATAGGGATTCTATTTTTGCTTATTGAATTTGACATTAACCCACAATCGTTTTTGTCAGTTTTGCTGTTATGACCATGAGGGCTCTCAGTTGGACACAGTCTTCTTCTGAAGAATTGACAGTAAACACCCCTGTGCATTCTTGACTTGTTCTTTATTAAGACAGTTGGAAAGCAGAGCGGGTCACTGTGTGACACGCACAGGAAATAGTATGATTGTAGGCCAGAAAGGGTGTCTCTCTCTCTGGTTCTGGAGAAGAGCGTCCACTCTTAACCACTACTGACTACTCCACACAATGTTTTAATATCAATAGGGCTACTTGGTTACGTGGACTGGGTCCAAGACCAATAACGGCATGACTTCATGTGGAACTAGGGCTAGGCGGTTGTCTATTTATTTATTTTCTTTCTATTACGTATGATGGTATGACTCCAAATTTTGGCACGGTTCTTCAGCTCCACTTCCTTATAGACTAGCCTTGCATTGCCAGACTATATCACTGTCAAGGGCAATTGAAAATGTTTGCACTGGCAGCCACACGAGGCTACTTAGAGACAGATTGGTTCGTGGCAAAATGTCTCCAGTCTGAGCCCCATTCACATGAGTACAAAAAGTAAAAGTCAACCTCTTTCTGGTACCGTAAAACCAAACGACTACTGACTGCATAAGCACTCACATACACACATCTTATCGACTACAAGTGGTTAACAAGATCACCATCCCGTATACTTCATGAGGACAAAGCCTTACTACAGTGATTCTCAATTGCTTCATGAATACAAAATATATCTATAAATGCACCATGTCTCTGTATGTCTGTCTGTCTGTTCGTCTACAGACATGTGTACGGCTGTAATGCACGTAACTCGATAACCATTCTCCCCACGCACTTCAAATTCGACACATGCTGCGTTCCACACCCCCACAGGGAGTGCAGAGCCCGTTGTCGAGACGGTCGGACCCACGTTTGTCCAGAACTGCCACTAAAGGCATACATGGAGCTGGCCTGTTCCATTCATTGACCCCTAATGCCCACTGTAGGGGGGACATTGTCTTCCTGAAAGAGACCACTCTCATCAGGATAGAAATGTTTCATCATAGGATAAGTGATTACTCAGCATCATTTTGTATAGATTTTCAGTGTGATTTGACTTGTTTTAGAAATCATAGAATTATGTCACTAATTCAGGTCCCAAATGTTCACCTCTAATTAAACTCTCTTTCTTTCGTCCTTCCCTCTCTCTTTCCAGGTTTTCATGTGATTCCCCGGGTGTCTGGCGTGGTCCCAGAGAGCTGCCTGCTGATCGTGGTGGGCCTGCTGGTGGGCGGCTTCATCAAAGCCATTGGCGAGACGGCACCAGTGCTCGACTCCCAGCTTTTCTTCCTCTACCTCCTGCCACCCATCATCCTCGATGCGGGCTACTTCCTGCCCATCCGGGCCTTCTCTGAAAACCTGGGCACCATCCTGGTGTTCGCCGTGGTGGGCACCCTGTGGAACACGTTCTTCATGGGGGGTACGATGTATGCCGTGTGTCAGATGGAGGGCACCGAGCTGGCGAGCGTGGACCTGCTGTCCTGCCTGCTGTTCGGAGCCATCGTCTCGGCCGTGGATCCCGTGGCGGTGCTGGCCGTGTTCGAGGAGATCCACATCAACGAGCTGCTCCACATCCTGGTGTTTGGGGAGTCGCTGCTCAATGACGCCGTCACTGTGGTGAGTGACAGGTGGTAGATTTGCTTTCCGCACGGTAGATCTTGTTGCGAACGCAGTGAGCCCTTACTATGAAAGCCAGGCAGAACATGTCTGTGTGTCTGTCTGTCACGCTGCGCAGATACACTAACCTTGTGTCGTGTCCATACAGTATGAACTTGAGTTGAAATGTGCATATTTGAATTAAAACGGCAACTGTTGAAAGGGAGGTGTTGTGTGTGGCCAAATATGAATAGTAGAGGGTTCCTAACTTCTTTTTATACAAACGCATATGAGAATCAACATAACGTTCTTTTAAGGTAACTAGCATGATTAATACGGAAAGAAAAAAACTCAGGATATCTGGAAGATATTTAAACTGTTAGGCTGCAGTAAGAAATTGATAACCGGATCTGCAAACGTCAACATCAATTTGGATGGCATGGTCAGATAAGCTGGATGTGGCTAATCGCTTTAACAACTTATTTTACAACCATAGCCAGTAGCCACCACACTGGTTAAAATACTGCCCTCTTATTCTGGGCTTTATGGAGCAAAGCACATCCAAGCATTCTACAAAACCTTAGTGTACGCTAAGATGACTTTTTTTTCTACAATGGTGATAACTGATGATCATTGCCCACAGAACAAACCTCTCCATCAGCGAGGGGCATGTCACCAATCGTACCTCTCAAAAGTATCCAAACAATCAGTCAATCAATCAATCAATCAATCAATCAATCAATCAATCAATCAATCAATCAATCAATCAATTTAGATAAGTATGCCAACATTTGAGTTTAGACACATAGGCCAATTCCAGACATATGGTGGTTTCAGGGAATTAAAGCAACACTGAATTTGAATTAGGGCATGTAAGCTGACTTCTGTAGCTTCTGATTCTCAATATTGTATTTCTTGTATACTAAGTAATTATATATTGTTTTAAATGAAAACAGGTTCTGTACCACCTGTTTGAAGAGTTCAGACACTCTGAGGAGGTGACATTGGTCGATGCCTTCCTGGGCGTGGTGTGTTTCTTCGTGGTGTCGCTGGGCGGGATCCTGGTGGGCGCCATCTATGGCCTGCTGGGTGCCTTCACCTCCCGGTTCACCTCGCATACCCGCGTCATCGAGCCCCTCTTCGTCTTCCTCTACAGCTACATGGCCTACCTCTCCGCGGAGGTCTTTCACCTGTCAGGGATCATGTCGTAAGTGGTTATAGAAGTGCTCATAATAATGCAAATATTAATAACAGTTTTTAAGTTTTTAATCATTTTATACCTGGACTGGACTGTGCCCCATACAGATTGATCGCGTGTGGGGTGACAATGCGACCGTACGTGGAAGCCAACATTTCCCACAAGTCCTACACCACCATAAAATACTTCCTAAAAATGTGGAGCAGCGTCAGTGAGACTCTCATATTCATCTTCCTGGGCGTGTCCACGGTTGTTGGCCCTCACACCTGGAACTGGACCTTTGTTGTCCTCACTGTCATCCTTTGCCTTTTGTCAAGAGTGCTCGGTCAGTGCAGTTTTAAAGAGGGATATTCTATTCATATTATTATTCTACTACTGAACTTTAATTGACAAGCTTTCCCTTCTTTGTGTTATAAAGTCTTGGCTTTGTTTTTATATCTTTGTTGGAAAAAAGGCTATGAATATAATTATAACCAAAACATTGTTGTTTAATTTTTTTTAGTTGCATCATTCATAATCATCTGTTTTGTGTATTTCAGGAGTGATTGGCCTGACCTTCATCATAAATAAATTCCGAATTGTCAAGTTGACCAAAAAGGATCAGTTCATCGTTGCCTACGGTGGCCTGCGAGGGGCAATTGCTTTCTCCCTGGGGTTCCTGCTAACCAATAGCAAAATGAAGAACTTGTTCCTCACTGCTATCATCACTGTTATCTTCTTCACCGTCTTTGTTCAGGTGAGAGGGACCACTGGAGCAATGGGCTCACAATGTGCACACAAACACGCCATTTTGAAAAGAACTAGCTGTTGTGCTTGGCTGGAAGGTGTGCTATTCTGTGCTGCAATTGGCTGAACATTGCATAACGGGTTAAGAAAAAAAAGAATGGGTACCTAAACGGATATATGGACTAGTTATCTATATAATTGTTAAAAAGGTGCTTTCACACTGCACTGATCCCAGGGTTAAGTACCTGAGATAGTCCATAGCAAGAGAATGGTCTGACTACCGTAGTTTGAAGTGGGCTACCACCCCATTTAGCCCTGGGCTTGCTGGCCCTACTCTGGAGCAAGTAAGTTTGGGATTGTGTTCTGGAAAATGCAACAACCACCAGAGCAGTGGCCTTTTGGTTAGAGTGTCTGCCCTGAAACTGGGAAGTTGGGGGTTCAATCCCCGGCCGGGTCATACCAAAGACTGTAAAAATGGGACCCAATGCCTCCCTGCTTGGCACTCAGCATCAAAGGGTTGGATTGGGGGTCCAATCAGCAATCAGCGCACGCTGAAGCTCACTGCTCCAAGAGATGGGTCAAATGCGGAGAACAAATTTCACTGCGATATCGTGTGACTAATAAATACATTATTATTATTATTATTATTATTATAATATACAATAATAACTATAATGCTATAAACATTAAATAGAATTGCGTGTGGTAGGTATAACAACTGATAGAAACTGAATCAAATGTTACTCCTATCCTTGGATTTGGCACCTAGACAATATTTAGTTCATCAAAATGTTTCAAAAGAAAAATTTATCTGGAGGCAGACTCTCATTCCTTTTCAAATAGGAACTCTTTCATAGTTCAAGGTCTCTTAGAATAGAGAGAAACAATGTATTATTCAAGGCATGTGAAGAGAAGATTTCATCCAATAGTCTCAAGAAGAAAGTTGGTGTGTACATGTGTGAGGATATCATTTTTATTTTAGTGTTTCTTCCAATTTCTCTGTTATGCATTCCTTGTCCCTTACGTCCATGTTTGTGTGTTCAGGGTATGACCATCAGGCCACTGGTTGACCTGTTGGCAGTGAAGAAGAAGAAGGAGACAAAACATACCATTAATGAGGAAATTCATACTCAGGTACAGCACATAGTGGAGTCTTGAGAGTATCAAAAGACATTTCATTCTCCATGTTGTTTGGAACCAAAATATTTATGTTGAATAGTATTAGTGATGGCTAACAAAATGAAGTGCTTAAAAGGTAGCTGTAGTGGAATTTTCCGCCTGGATCATATACTGTAAGAGACATGTCATCACAAATTTCACCCTAGAGCACCTTGTAACGTAGACTAAATAACTGATAATAAAAATGATTTGCTTCTTCTTTGCTTTAGTTCCTGGACAATCTGCTCGCAGGCATTGAAAGCATTTGTGGCCATTATGGACATCACCACTGGAAGGACAAGTATGTTTTCTTGTAATTTTCCAGATATGTTTTTTCCAAATAACCATATATTTCTTATTATCACTCCTTGAACAGAAGTACATATTTTAGAACTCCACCGACATGTTTTCAACTGAAAATTTGTTATTTTAGCTGAATGACACAGTCACTCACTGAGCTATAAAAGGTGTTTTTGAAAATCATTTATGAGCGTCATGCTCATGCAATTAGCTTTATACTCATGTCTCATATCACCAGGCTCAACCGCTTCAACAAGACGTATGTGAAGAAGTGGCTGATAGCAGGGGATCGCTCCTCAGAGCCACAGCTGATCTCCTTCTACAACAAGCTGGAGATGAAGCAGGCCATCATGCTAGTGGAGAGTGGAGGAAGTTCAGCCAAGATGCCCTCGCTAACTGCCGTCTCAATGAGGTAGCATGCAGAGATATAAGCTTTTACAGATCTTTGCCTGGAGGCATGCCCCAATAATCATGTACTGCACGGCTGTGTCTCCTGCTCTACATTAACAAAAATAGTTCTGTTGACTTGATATCAGTCAATCATTGTGTTTGTAGCAAAATACATACTGCCAGATCATAATATCAAACTCCCTGTCTCTCTCTGCCTGTCTCTCTATCTCTCTGTCTCTCTCTGATGAATTGTAAACCATAGTTGAACATAGGACTGTGATTTGGCATATAAGGTCTACACAAATTTCCCACCTAGAAGTGACATTAATCACATAATGTCGGATGATGAAGTCGGCAATATTAGAAAATGGAGATGCAACATGAATTGGCTGAGTGCACATGAAAGCAGCCTCATACTACCTGACACAGGGATGTAAAACTTCAGGTCTCTCTCTCTTTCCCAAAGAGAGATCTATGAAATAAATCTATAGTCCATATATAAGTTCATAGAATATAATATATACTCTTTAAGAAGCAATGTTGTGTTTTGTACATAAACCGTTGCCTACTCTATGTTAAACATATTCACATACTGTACCCAGTTCCTAGAACAGAACATTGTACACTGTTCAGTGTTCCTAGAACAGAACTTCTGTAACTTCTGTTACTGCTGGGCACTGAGTGGCTTAACTACTTTCAAGTTGGTATATGGAGTACCTATTTTGGGCACGTCACATGATTTTCTTTTTGGCATGCTACTTTTGCTTGTCTTGCACCTGGGCCACGGATGTTCGTGCATAACCTGGAAACCAGCCCAAACTGCCACAGGAAAATAAATCCCTGTGCAGATTGGGTCTGGCACTCACACGCTAGTTTGTGCATGCACTACCTTCCTTGTGTTCTTTTTCTTTCCTCCCACACATTCCCTACACTTTTTGTGAGCCATGGGTACACTAAATTATTATATACTGTTGTACAATGAAGTATAAAACAAGAGGTTAATTGGAGTAATTGTGAATATACTTAGTTACTTAAGTCAGTAGCTGTTGAGGGAGTCGGAACGTTCCTCTTAAATGTTCCATTTCTAACTTTTACATAACCATAAAATACTAAGTAATTTGTCATGCTATATCATAATCATATATAGTTTTATATGGTTGTGCTGCATAGGGAAACTGTACCGTATGTTGTGTGTCTCTGCAGGAACATCCAGCCCAGAGCTCAACCAAGAGATCGGATTATACCAAAGATCTCAAAAAGCAGAGAGGAAGAGATCCGAAAGGCCCTTAGGTACAATCTGCAGAAGACCAGACAAAGGGTAAGGACAAAACAAGTGACTCATCGTACAGTTAAAAAAAAGAGATGCAACTTTAGTTTGTAGATTTAGCCTGCACTTAGGGCCCGATGTAAATTGCTTTATTTGTCCGACTCCTCACAAGGGGTGACTACTAGATCAATCTAGGATAGGCTTTCCTTATATAGACAAATTATGTTAAAGGGTCTATTTATTACATATGGCTTGCAGTAATACTTATTTCCGTTTTGTATCAGCAAACCTGTGGTGGTCACCCGTGGGGGAAGCTTTTCCAACAGAATTTTCAATGTCAAGCACATTGCAGGAAATACCTGTAGAGAATTCCCTCAACAGCACCCCCAGCAGCCAGAACAGGACATTTATCCTTGCAGCTGAAATGGGCTCAGAACATGCAGAGATAAAAACACATGTTTTTTTAAGGGGCGCTAGCCCCTCTTATGTCCAGCTTTTGGTGTGTGTGCACAAACTTTGTCCTACACAAACATCTCTGTATACACTGTATACAGTATGAATGCATTTCTTGAAAAGGTAATTAAAGCACCATATTATTATTCTACTCCTTCCTCAGCTACGCTCCTATAGCAGACATGACCTGATGATTGATCCGTTTGACGCAGAGGAGGACGTCAGTGAAGTTCGCTTCAGGAAGCAGAGAGTGGAGATGGAGAGGAGGGTACGTTTTAACGGCAACAGATTTTAATCCTTTTTTAGGTAATTGTTTCCAAAACAGTGGGCCCGGACCAATCTTAATTTATATTTGTCATGAGGTTTTTTTCTTTTGCCCTAGAGGTTTGTTTTTTAACAACTTACTGTAAACCCTATATAGTGCACTATTGACTGGGGTCTCTACTAGCATGTTACATAGGTCATTGGTGACCTGGTTGATTATTATTATTTTTAAGATATTTTTGGCTTTTCTGCCTTTATTGATAGGACATAGTGGACCTGTGCCTATAGGTATGCACCTGGACCGCTGGGCCAGTGGGCGCCCCAATATACAGATTATGTATTATGCTACCTTGTGTTTCTCTTGTAAATTGATATATTGTAATGACTACTCTTTCAGATGAGTCACTACCTCACGGTACCAGCCAAATCTCCAGAAGTACCCACAGTGAGGAGAGTTCGTTTTGAATCAGGTCAGTTCAGCTACAGCACACATTGTACTTAAGGTTCAGTTTGACCAGGACGTCTATCCACAACTAGTGGTGTCTATGGGCGGGGGTTACCTGTTGGGGGAGATGACCATTTTAACTGCCTATAAAGTTGATGCACCACCTTTGAGAGACAAAAAGAAAATAATTGTTCCAATTTTAGTGTCTCGATTCTAAATGTAATTTTACATTCATAGACTTTCAGTAGGTCATATGACTAGACAGCAGGCATCAGGTGTAAAGTACAATTTGTTATTTTTTTGCATATCTTAATGCCCCAACTAGCACATAATCTTAAATGCCAGGTTTTTTTTTCTCGAAAGGAATAATTGTCAAAGCCCCCATTTTAATACAAAAGAATAGTTAAAGTCTTAAAAAGGGTTGATTCCGTTCCATGATTTAGAGAATGGAATGGATCTCTGTTGACTACGCTTTAGTCTCCAAGAGCTCTTTGAGAACACAACTCTGTCTCTCAGACCATCAGGTTTATAGTGCTGACGACGATTGCGTCAATGGAGCCTCCAATGTCCACGTTGTGCAACCAACTCCCAGCTCTACAGATACTGTTGGGTTCTTGGATGAAGCCCCCCAGAGCACAGACAATGCCAAAATGGATTCGGACAGAACAGAAAACAAGGACGACCAAGAGCAGTTAAAGCTATCGCGTTGCCTTAGTGACCCCGGTCCAAATCAGTGAGTGGAAGATGCCAGGGACGCTCCTTCCTCTCACGATGAAGCACATTATTTGAAATACTTGAAGCCAACAGTAAGACAATGAGGGATGAGCTAATGCTATTGCTACTACTTACGGGAGCTCCTCCGATAATCATCTGTATGCATATCTTTATCTGAATGGGAGTCAAAGCAAATCTTATTAATATTAGTGCCATTATTGTCATGAGATCATATACGATGATGTCAGAGATTTGAATTGACATAGCTTTTTTCACAAGTTAATATATATTTTTTATCATCCAGTACATAAAAAAAACAAAAAAACAAGCAGTTTGTTTCTAGATTTTTATATAATCGTGAGCTGTCAGGTCATCAATATTTGTCTTAACAGACTGAGCTTGGGTACAAATAGTCTCTGCAAATCCTTATGATGTTTGCTTTAGCTTGCTGAAGTACTGTATGGGTGGGGTTCGTCCCATCAAACAATGCACTGAGATTGAAATGTTTTTTTTTATTATTATTTATCAAAGATTTGATAGATTGAAAGATTGAACAAAAAAAACACCTATGGCCTAACTTATACTTTGTTGAACAAAGTGTTGTGCAAAAGTCGGTAAAAAAAGTAATTCTACAGGCATCAAACATGTCGTTGTGAGCTTGTAGAACTGCTATGTTCAGTATTTTAACATTTTGATCATCATTTTTATAATTGATCAAATTAATTAGTTCAGTTAACTGTTACACCCCTACCCATTTACTTGAATCAGGTTAAAACAAACCGTTTTTGAAGAAAAAAAAATGTTTAGAAGCGTTGCACTTTTCTTTATTTCACATTCACAAGATTTCAACAATAATACATTTTCTTTTTTAATTTGCAGTTATTGCATTTTAAAAATGGAAGATATCTGCATTTTGGACTGAAACTCATCAAATCTGTCAGTCCTGTGAACACATTATGTGTCCACCATGATTGATTGATTTTTACGTGGTTGAAGAAAATCATCGTACCACGTATAAAAGTAATTTACATCTTGCCTGCACAGTATTGTGCAATAGTATTATTGGTAAATATAGTTACTAACATCTAACCCTTTGCTCTTCACGTGTTTGCCTTGAAATGTGTTGCTTTTTGTGTCAAGACATGTATTTTTATATTTAAAAAATAAAATGTAAATTGAAGTTGTTTGAGACTTGTAAAGTGAAGATGAGCTTTAATTGGTCTATCTGAAATAAAAGTTATGTCAAAGTTTAAAAAAAATAACTTGCAGTGATTTTAATTAGTGTGCGTGTGCGCGCGCGTGCGTGCGTGATAACAGGCTGTGAGATGGGAAGTAGTTGGAATTTTCCATACTGAATTTATTTGCTTTCAGTCGTTGAGTTAGAATCTGGTGGAAGATAAGCTGTTTCCCGCAAAATGGAGAACATAAAATATACATTTAGGATAATGTCCTATTCTGTACGGTGCATCAGGTACGTGTAACAACTTAGCAATACAATAATTGATCTCTCTTATTTTGTATTCTTGAAGCTTGAGAACCTGTACAGGATAAACCAGTAACATTTTTGAGTGATGAAAGAAAACAAAAGAGTAGAAATTGGAATATAGAGCTTTAACTTAACACAATCACCTCAGTATGATAATGCATACATTAATTTATGTTAAACATCACAACAATACAATATTCGTCCACCATAAATGTACACACGTTATACCATACCATGTAATATACCTTTTTCTGTTGATGAGCATGGTGTAGAGACTACCTCTAATATAGATCTAAATGTCACCTTAAATAACAGGGAATTAGAAATCCCCAACATGCCAACGACGTGTGTGGGCTGGGATTCTAACAAGGAGACAACCAGAATGCTCAGGCAGGCAGCTCTTCAGCCACCAGCAGACATGGACTTCAATGGCACATGGAAGTTATATTCTGATGACAACCTTGAGGAGTTCCTCAAAGCAATGGGTAAGAACGTGAAATATGTAATGGGGTGGTATCCACTGGTATCCACATTTGAAAAAAGTACTTTATTTAAATATGTATGGAGGCAGCCCAGCTTCTCTCTATTTTGAAAAGCAAGTGCCTGGCTGGAACATCTCTGTTTTAGAGATTTTTAATGCAGACATTCAAAAATACATACATTATACAGCCAAAATGGATATAATGTAGCACTTTTAAAAGGCCCTATTTTGGGCAAGCCTTACCCTAAACTTATTTGCCATATTTTACTATGTTGAAAAACATTTTAAAATAGTTAAACTAGCGTTACTAGCCGATCTACATCAACAC
>OOFJ01028513.1:0-10013 GCA_900323375.1 Benthosema glaciale
CCGCCCGCTGACCCCCATTAGAAAAGATATGCCAGGGACGGACCCCATTTTTTACGGCTCTAGCAGTGACTCAGTCTCAACGACCCTCAGTTTGATATGCAATAGGCTACGGAGTACGGACCCCCCATTTAATGGCATTTCTATCTCTGGGATCCCAATCAAAGATCATTTAACTCAGAGTGTACAAATGGAACCAAATTAACCCGTTAGCGTCCCTTTGTACACTCTGATGACACTGACAGCTCGTTGTGTTTAATTACTAGTATATAGCCTTGATCAAGACCATCATAGATGTATTTCATCCAGTCTTTCTTGACCTTTACTTTCATATCTATAAGTATAAAGAGTCAGACTTGATAAAGTACATATGATAGTCTGCTTGCTTGATTACTTCTTTAACAGTTTGCATTTCACAAGCACAAGCAGTAGTACAATACAAAGTCTGCTAAAAGCATTTATTCAAGAAAGCCTATGGCTTGTTGTGGTCCTTTTGTAGTCTGTTCATAGAAACAAATGCACCAGGAGGAATTCTTTATTGTGGTAATCTTGTATCCTATCTATCATATTCATGGCACATCTTTTTTCATCATCTCGTGTGTGTGTTCATGGTGTTGTGTGAAGAGAATGGCCTCATCAGACTGGCTGGGTAGTGTGGTGTCTATATACTGCGGGCCAACCCTGGGAGTTTACCAGGGAGAAGTGTCCAGCGTGGACCAGGCCAAACAGACCATCTCTCTGAGGGAGGCATACCACAATGGGGTGAAGTGTGCCGTTCCTGAGATTACGTTCAGGTAAGGATTCAAGAATATAGACATCCACCCCGAGTGAGTGAAATCATGTGTTGTAGCAATCGAAGTGTAAACCGGCAGGAATTTAATTAGAAAGTTTCATGTAATTGTGTACAATAAATATATAGTGGGATATTTCACTTTAAAAAAAAAACTTTTGGTCATTTATCATCTACTGTGAATCTATGTGAACACCCCAGATGTTTTTTTTAAGTTGCTTGATTCAGTATTTAGATATTTAATATTAATTTTTGCTCCCCCGCCCACTTCCTATACAAAAACCCATTATAACGTCAAACTCCATTAACATGATGGATTCATCGTAAACACCCGTACTGATATTGTCCTTTTAACGTGAGGGGGCTGTGTTTTTTTTTTCATTTATATTTTTCATTTGTTTAATAATTTTCCAAAAGTCAAATCAACTTATGTGTTTTGACACAGTGCCATGGACATTAAGGAGCTAAAGTTCCTAGATGAGAGTAGTGCCAACAGGACCAATGATGTTTCCCAGCCAGCTACAACAGAACCTGGCCCCACACACTCCGCACCTGCTGGCCAGAGCAATAGGACCAGTCACTCGGCCAACAACACTCCCAGTGTTCCAGTTGCCAGCCAACGTAAAGGTGAGTGGAGGGCTTATGAATGTGGGGCTGAATGTCATAATTTGGTTATTTTTATCCTTTTGTGGCCTACCTCATAATAGTGTCCACACACTGGATCGGTGGATTGTGCTCCCATAGTGGATTTTAATAAATTATTTGTTTTTTTTAGCATATTGGCTCTTCCTCAGAGTCGGACAAAATGTTTTTCTTTCTTTGTCTGTAAAACTTACTATGGGAGAATAATTCAGTGTGTTGACTTGTGTTCTGTTGCAGTTTCTATCACCTGCGATTTAATTGTTCTGATGTGCTTGCTTTGTTAACTTTTGTACCTACCAAATCATGCTGTATCAGTACTGCTGAGCAGTAAAACATGTTCACTTCTGTCAGATGTGTCATATCAGTACTGTACCCCTCAGGTATAGTAAAGCTCATTGAATTAACAAATATAATAGCTAGGCCTATTTGTGGCATTGGCTATCGTTGCTGTCGGGCAAACCTAACTCAATATTTATCTGTTTATTCATACATGAATGCCCTATTTTATACTTCGATCATATGATAGTGTCACGCACAAATGGCAAAAATAGCCAGTCTACAAATTACAAGAAATATTAACCCTAAACCTGAAGCCAATTCTTACAACTATAGTTTCGGGCCGCTACTAGACCTTAGTTGGGCCATATGATGTTGGTGTTAGTTTTCTTCATGGCATGATGATTATTTTGTATAAGAAAATATTGCGTCTCCAGTCCACTCCCGACTTTGTAGCAGTGAAATGCTTATGTGTGGTTTGCTGTGCATTCTGCGGCCGCTGACATGGTAGGCTGTTACAGTGCTCAGTGCATGTAGTTCGTCATCTGAATGCTTTAATGCATCCACACTGTTTCATCGAGAGGCGGCAAGAAAATGCCTCTTCCTGGTTTTTAAACAGCTGGTGGATGGAAATAATGCTCATGCGTGACTTGAACTTGTATCGATTTGTCAGCAAAGTGTTTACGTTTTTTTTGCCGACTTCCATCTCAAAATACTTTGTTCCAGGGACCCCCAGACGCAAAGATTAAAATTGCATGCTTTAAAAAAATGAAAAACTCTTCTATGATCATGACATTTTCTTTGATGGTTAATTTCCAAACGCATAATGGTGATAACATTAGGTATATGGATGGAGAAGACTGATCTGTTTGCCAATGCCATGCTGACACACTCCATATCTGAGCATAACTATTTTTTTATGGTTATGGCTTAGTCATGGTGACATGAGTGTGATGTGATGTCCGCCAGCCAGCCAGCCAGCCAGCCAGCCCATCCACCCTCAAAGACCCTGTGGAGGTTGCATGTTCTCCCTGTGTCCCCTAGGACCCTCACAAAAATAAGCAGTGATCCTGTTGTTCTCGGAAGTCAGTACCCAACAGTAGTAACCCTAACCTAACTGCAAGCATGGAGCAAGCAGTGCATGTTCGACCGCATGCCTGACCGCTGTTCCCGCATGTCGGATCTTTGATGTGTCAGATCTGCGTGTGCATCCCATGGTCTCTATAATGCCTCTCCCTGGTCAGCCAGGGCACCTGATGGAGGGGAAAGGAACTGGTTGGAATAACCTTTTTCCTTCCACTTAACTACGTCCTACTGGGGGAAACCCGCCCCTTTCAGTTGATAGAAAGCGGCCTGCTCACTCCTCGTGCATTGAAGGAAGCTATAGAGTTCAGGGCTCTCCCCAGGTTGGCAGAGGGAGAGTAGCGCCCTGGATTACAGTTTAGGCAATTTGCACCGGGTGAAAAATAGGTTACAAAATCGTGGTATAAAGAAAACAAATATATTTTTGATTTTGTCCATATCACCCTGTTCTACTACAAATACCTCTTTGTAAGTAGATGGAGTAATCCATTCCTTTTCATTCAGACGGTATGAAAGCTGATGTGGGAGGTGGTAAAATTTAGATTTTTTAATATATATAATATATATATATATAGTTTATTTTTTATTTTTTTTGCTGTTCTGCAAACCTGAGTGCATATGGTGGTATGAAAAGAAAAGTTTATCATAATAAACACGGAATCGGTGACGCTCAGTCAAATCATGTCAGCCGTCCTGGGGGAGAGGCAGCAGCTGGAGGCTGGAGCCTTTTAATTTATCATATATGTTTGACTGGTTAAATTGGAATTTGTTTGGTATGTTAAGATAATAGAAATAAAAGAAGGATTATATCCATGATGAAGGACGTTATTGAATGCTCGGATTGACACGACTGACATTTCCTTTCCTTGTAGTGAGAATGCGTGCCTACCTGCCTCTAAATGTTTTGTCAGTCAAAAGATAACAGTTCTGTCCGTCCTCCTCTGTCGGTAAACTTTTCTGATGTTTCTGCCTGCAGTGCACGCACTCTCCTTTTTCTTTTTTTCTCTCCCCCTCCCTCTCTCGCTGGCTGCACGCACACTTCTCATGCATGCAATGTTCATGAATCCAAGTAACTGTCCGTGAGGTATGCGGAAGTGCATTTTAGGTGGTGTGCATTGATGCGTCACACAAATGAATGAGATGAACCCCTCTCCGCTGGCTCAAATCAAATGTATATTAATTTGAAACCTTAAATTTGTTACATCGATTTCGCCCTTACTTGCCCATACATGAGTTGTAGCCTATAATGTTTCCCCTCTATATGTTGGCCCCCATACCGGCGGTTTGGGGGCCAACCGTAACGTAGTAATAAAAATCCCATGCCGCCCCAGCCGTAGGCCTAGGTGCACCAGGCAACATCTTGAAAGTCGCTAGAAGTAGCCAAAACATCCCTGAGACGATTGACAACGGGAGGTATGATTACTCCTAACGCGACTAGCGACGTCGGGAACGCGATGGGCCGATGATTAGAATTTGAAGCATTTGATCTACATCAGGAGTTATTCACGTTTAAAGATTTTCCAGCCCATAGGCTAAAGTGGAGGGGGACCACTTTGGATGATGGACTTGTCGTAAATCGCATCGTCTGTCAGACACTCTCCCCTTACAGTACACTGTTGCGCTCGTTTATGAATTAATTAAAGTTCCGTCTTTTGATTAATCTCCATCCTTGGCCAACGACGGGACTTTAAAGATTGAGATATCCGGTGTTAAATGGAGGTTACAATCTGCCCACTGGCGAGCATCACGTCAGGAAGTCTGCTCGGACAATTTCGGATCATGACCCTGTCTGCATAGTTTGCTTGCTTTCAAACTCGTGTTTGACGAACAATGGAGAGGGCAGAGCGCCACACGACTGAATCGCTTTAAGCATTGTAGTGTGTATACACTGTACATTTCATTTCACATCACTAAGTTGTGTAGCTGCTAGGATCAGGTTGAATCTGTCAGAATCGGTTTATTCAGCAAGTGAAATGTATGTGAAGTTTATGTGGGCGTGGCAGTAAAAGATGCTCAACAGTACATAATATAACGATGAATTGCCAATTGGATAAACAAATCCACAACATTTTTCAAAATGGTGTAGTTTGCAAAGGCTTACACAGACGGGGAGTAGTCGAAGATTGCGCAAGTAACACTTGAGTAGTAATAAATAGCACGCTAACGGCCAGTCACAGTCATAACACAGTTCAGTATATTCCTCTTATGTCACCAGTTCCTGATAACAAACCAGAGCGTGGAACCAGCCACTGTTTGCTATGACTTCCCTGATATTCCCATAGCGTGCTAAAGGGTTGTACCAAAGTTCCTCTTTACAATATGTGTGTGACTAAGATCAATAAACACCCCCCCACCACCACCACCACACACCCACCACACACCACTCTGTTTCTGCTCCTAAAGAGGAGGTTACGTAAAGGCTGGCTTATGAGCGATAGTGCCCTGGTTCTCCCCTCTCTGGTCTCTTCCCCTGCTCCCTCCGTCCCTTACTGCTTGCTTCGTAGCACAGGAAACCCCCCCAATCCCCATCCCCAGGAAGCTGTGTTGTGTCCCAGTGCGATCGGAATGCAGAGGCGATATCAAATGTGGAAGGACTGTTTACCTTGTGATTTGGGAAAAGTCTTGCTCTTTCTTTTGGGCCGCTGGCCCAGGAGCTGAGGCACAAATTGCAAGGGGCCAAAGTGCTGAGTGGTGTGGGCTGGGCTGACCCCTTTCACACGCAACGCCATGCATACATCCTCTGTCCACACAGCCAGTGGAGATGAGGACACTGAATGAAGTTTCTCCTGATTATCTGACCGTATTTGTGGTATTTGAAAATTGGAGAGCTTTTATGAATGTCTGTGGCTAAGCCTCCCCAATTGGAGCCAACAATGGCACTTTTGGTGAAGGACTTCATCTGCCCTTTTGAAAATAGTTGACAACAGATTCACAGGCATTTGGAGTGGACACAGTAGCCCAGTCAATGGTTAACCACTCATAATGCTTTACCCGCATTGTGATTTTTAAAAATGTTTGCCTATAATGACAGCATATTTAGTCCACTGTCCAGCAAGCTATTCAGTGCAACATACTGAACAAGGTTTGTGTATGGAACTGATGGCCCTCTGTTCACAAGCCAGCTTCTCAAATCCAACATAACTTCTTGTAAAGGATAATTCACCCAAATGAAACATTGTTGCATGGCTGCGTTGCTTGCCTAAAAAGTACATTTTCAACTTGGTGTTTTCAATTGACAGTATTACATTTTTGTTGATCAACACCATCATGTGACCAGTATAAATGAAACACTATTTTGGGTAAGTCTTTCGTTAGAGGCTACGCATTGTGAGCTTGTAGCTGGATTACTTTTTATATTTGTAGTACGATGAATACTATATAGACACTCCAGAAAAACAATGAATTGGCGATTGCATAATTCATTGCATAATCAGCCAAATGGCACCGATTATACGGGGGTCAATTTCTTTCAAAAAAGGGCACATATTCACTGCAATAATCGCATATTTCCGCAAAATATGTGGGGCTTGTTTGATTTTACAATCCCCGCATTTGTCCCCATAAACTTTATAAATAAACTAAAGTCATGGCCTTACCCATTCTTTCACGTTAACACACAGCAGCAAAACAAACCATGTTGGTTTAAATTAATCTGCTCTGCCAAAATTCAAGAAACCTTCATAATAATGACAGTTGTAAAGTGTAGCCTACTTGATGCAACGTCCATTGTGCTCTTTGTAAACTGAGTTTGCAACCATGCCACGTTCACAAAAGTATACAGAAAACTATCTCCTCGGACAGAAGTTGTAGTATTCCATGGAAGTAGATGGGAACAACATATATTTCTTTGTTTTTTGTCACGAGTACATCACTACATCTACACAACATGAATGTTATGCTGTGACAAAGATGATACCAGTTTTATTTGAACTACGGCAGATTGGTGGTTTCCACCACCATTAAAAGCATAACCTGTAGATTTTTGAGGCTATCACTGCTCTATCCCTCACCCCATACAGCTGTTCATGACCCGTCGCTGTGCATTCCTTTAGCTTCCTCTCCTAGATTAGACGTCAGTGACACAGAGGTTTTCCTCAGGTTTTTGCCTTGCATGTGAACACATTTCCCCCCAGGGCCATGTGATAACAGTCCTCACACACCATCTCAATGTCCTGTTACTCTGGCCTTGCCTCCTTTCTCAGCATCGCTTTTTGGCTCCACCAGGCCGAAGGCGTGAGGAGAGAGTATGTTTTGCACTCTGTCCCTCCGTCCGTCAGTCCGTGTGTCCGTCCGTCTGTGTACAGCTAATCTCTGGCACCGCAAATCAGTATACTCTATCTCTAATACTCATGTTGTGAACATGTTGTGATCAACATGAATCTGTCCGGTTTCCCATATTTCATCCCGATTGGCTTCCAAAGTTTGCAGGATTGGTCCGTTTTTGAACAAAACGGAGCGCCGTGAACGCACGCGACACAAACGGGACGAACCGAGGCGAATATTTATATTCAAGTCTGAACGCACCTTTACAGATAGCTAGCCTAAGCCTACTGTAGAGCCACATGCTGTAAAAATAGAAGCCTGCTTTGCAAAATAAGGAAGGCTTTTCTTGATTGTTAAGCTGCACGTTGAGTAAAACAAATTCACACTACAGTTTAGGCTTGTTATTTAGCATAGCATCCTAGTGTTCATCCTTGAGCCTGAAATCCACTTGGTGTCATGAGTCCTGTATCCTCAGCCACCAGTTACATGAAGGGTTAGTTTGTTATGTGCTTTGAATTAAAATAATCTAGCTTGAGTCAACATGGTCCGCATCTAGCCACGTTCTCACGCAATACATGCTTTTTTGCGCTTAGCTGAAACCTAGTGACAATGTTTTCTCTGGCATCCAGACTGATCCTCGGTGTCCTCATAAATCTCACGACTTTATTACTGCTATTCACTAGTTTGCTTGACTTGGAAAGCTGCCCAGTTCATTCAGACGTCTGGTTCAACCATTGACAAAAAGGTTTGTTGATGAATAGTGACACAGTCATGCCATACTAGCTTTTGATGTATGTATGTATAGAGTTTTTTTTTTGTCATCTGTGATGTTTTGGTTAGTGGTGTTGCAGTGATAAATGGTTCTTTGGGTAGTTTCTCATAACATGATCTCTAAACGATACACTACAATAAAATACATTATATATATGTTTGATTTAATTGCATAACTTGCAATTGCAAAGAATATGTGGCTGCCTCACTTCACCTCACTTCTGAATGAATGTGGGAGAACATGGATCGGTTGTCTGTCATTTAAGACCGGGAGTTAGGTCAGGCCATTGTTATTCTGTAGCTGTGACACAGTGGCAGGTTATAGATGGCTGTCTGATTGGCTAGTTTCTTTTGCATGAATGGCAGTCTTATTTTGACTGAGCGTCGTCCCAGTGTCTTGCGTGACAGGGCCGAGAGCACCTTAGCTGTCACTATGACATTAGCGTGCGACCGTGGCTTTCTTGTCTGTAGCTTAGCGTGAGAGCTCATGCACTGCGGCCTGTGTTGAATGCCAGGTTTTTCCAGTTTTGTCCCTTTATTTTTTGGTGTTCCCATCTTGGTTCATTTTGTTATTTGTGCATGTACTGTATTGTATGTAAACTGTGAAAGTGGCACGTGGTTAGATAATTGTTTTGTTTTGTTGCCGTATTAGTGCTTTTTTCCTATGTATGGGGACTAACAAGCTAGCTGTTGAAAGTTAAAGGGATTTGTCAGTCAACGACACAGTAAAGGAGTTAGAAATATATTAGTAATTTGAAAATGCCAACTGCTATTTTAGTTTATCCCGTTCGTAATATGTATATGACGTATGATGGATGGAATCATGGAATGCGTAACTCTTGCTTCCGTTCTTGGAAGGATGTGATTACTTGGAATGGCTCAATGGCTTTCCAGGAATTGTTCATGTTTTGTGGTCGATATGACCCCCTAGATGAGCAAGTAAAATTATGCCATGTGAAGTGGGGACCAGAAGGATTAAGGGGCCGTTTTGGTGGCTCACTGCAGCTTTATAAAACACTTCTCCTCCTACAAGTTTTAATCTTATTTACATGGCTTAGAGTTCAGGCAACCATAAAATCGCAACTAATTATTTACAACTACAGCATGTCCTGTCGATTATCTATTTGCGATTTATATGAATAACTTTATTTGATTACTCAAATAATTGAGAAGATCTTTTCTTAAATAATTTTCTGTCAATGAATCGGCACCAATACATTTGGATTTTTCTTTTTTACTAAATCGATTAGTTGGAATTCTTCAAACTAAAGGCTCTAGAGTGCCAGGAGATATGGCAGATTTTACTCTCTAGAAGCGTTTATATTCCAAACGAGATGGATGCTGAAGTCAGAAATGAAGACTCACAGAACATTGCGCTTTTGGTCAAAACCATGGAGAGCTCCCTAGATGTAGATTTATAGTTACAAGCCTTTCTAGTGGAGCCATAAACAAGGAAGAGTACACTGCAGAAGGAAAGGCCAAAAAAAAAGTGTTACACACTTTATACTTTGTATAACAGTGCTGGGGTAAATCATTCATAGTGGGGAGCAGAGCATTACTCATTCAAATCCCCTTCTACATTTTCAGAGCAGAATGTAATCATTATAATAAAGCGGTGGTTATTATAAAAAAGGTGATTAAATAAAGTTATTTTCTTTTTTTTTAAATTGAAAAGTGAAAAGAAAGTGTTGTTCAAAACATCGGTAATGGGTCTCAACCCCTCCAAAATCGGGATTGGCATGGCACCGAAAAATCTATCATGGGTCTGTATTCCCAAGACTCTCCAACCCCTCAGTTATGTGTTCTTTCATGCAGGTTCCTCTACTGGCCGAGGAACAACCCTTCAGTTATGTGTTCTTTCATGCAGGTTCCTCTACTGGCCGAGGAACAACCCTTCAGTTATGTGTTCTTTCATGCAGGTTCCTCTACTGGCAGAGGAACAACCCTTCAGTTATGTGTTCTTTCATGCAGGTTCCTCTACTGGTCGAGGAACAACCCTTCAGTTATGTGTTCTTTCATGCAGGTTCCTCTACTGGCAGAGGAACAACCCCTCAGTTATGTGTTCTTTCATGCAGGTTCCTCTACTGGCCGAGGAACAACGGCACAGGCCACGGCCAAGAAGAACGGTGTGAGGAACGGCAGCAGCACACACGCGAGGCCCAAGAATTACGAGTGCTTCGGAGATGCCGTG
>OOFJ01028531.1:13818-26424 GCA_900323375.1 Benthosema glaciale
TTTTTTTTACACTGGCAGATGTGTCTGGTTTCCAGGCTAACTGTCCACCACTGCATGGCTATGGTCCAACTTAGTTTAGACTAGACATTGGTCCGACTTGACAACCTACCCCATACCCTATCTGTCTCTGTACATACGTCTGTCTGTGTGCAATCCACATAACTCGAGACCCGTTCGCTCCACTGACTTCAAATTCGACACACGCGTTCCACACCCCCACAGGGGGTGCAGTGGCCGCTGTCGAATTGAAACCATGACCCATGGTTGTCCAGAAACGCCCCAAAAAGGCCTCTGCCTGAGCTCTACTGGACAGGGCCCCTGCCCAGGGTCCATATATGGAGCTGGCCTGTTATGACATCATTATAACATCTGCATATACTCCATATTTTTACTCCACATTCTTATTTCTATTTCCTGCTATTACTGAGCATCGTGCATGTAGGCATTTCTGTTACTGCTGCCGTGTCTCTTTGGAGCTCCCCAAGGCAAAGCCATTTTGGCAGCCTTGTGTAGGATCAGGCCAACCACCTGTCAGTTTATTTCTGCACATGGCCTCTTCTGTCAAACACTCCCTCGGTCCCCCCCCCCCCATATGCTCCACATAACACCTGTGAGTGGGTGCTCTATTGCCATCACAGCTGCTATACATACCCCTTAATTAAAGGGATAGCCCAATATACACAGTGTATTTCCTGCATTCAACCATGTTCCCTTTTCGCCCTGCTCATGCTGCGGCCAGAGCACATAATATTTGTGTGGTAGTGTATATATGCCTATCATCTCCTGTTCATATTTCTCATGCATGTGTTTGTGTTCATACTAATAAGAGTATTATTGAGTTACAATAGGCCTATAGTGCTCTGTTTTGGATAGTAACATCAGAGTAACATCAACATCTGAACACTGTAGTCAATCAGTGCAATGACTACAAATTCAGTTACAACAATCAATGTGTGATGGTACAGTTTCCACATTTTCTCAAAAGAAATCAACGTGGTTCCATCCCACTGTAGGTCTCACGACTGGTACTTCTTTGCCAACAATAGGAGTATCAAACTTTTCGTAAACAGGACGCTCTTGTTCCCAAATGTTGTTTAAAACACATTTCGGAGGGAGGAACCTGCATGGTCGTGTCAGGGACAGGGAGGTGCTCCTTTTGTTTCACTCAACATCCATATGTCATTTTGAAACAGGTGATAACCTATTCCATCCAACACAGCTTGCCAACTCGGATTGCGCGCTTGTCAAATCACCTCTCAAAACTCAAGGCCTCCTTGTCAAGTGTGTCTGCCTTGTTTGCAAGTGATGTAAACAGCAGTGTTTATCCTAGGTAGGGGTGGTTTGACTAGGGTCTGAGCTCAAGTGTCTTAAGGCTGGGCCAGGAGGGGACATGTATTCTATTAGCTGAATTTAATTTTACAGTATACTGCAGGATATTATGCTGAGAGTTAAACAAAACGTGCAGTCGTGCATCCATCATATATTAATATATGATAACCCGCCTTCCACAGTAGTAACTTTTTCATATTCTTTGCATATTTTCCTATATAATGCCTCAATTACATGTTTCAAATTTTAAAAGTTGCATACAGTAAATCAATGTCTTTGTGTAAGTAATCAACTGGGGACATTTCATGGCGAGAACAATATAATTTAGGTATGGTTTTGCACACTCAATTTCATAATTAACGTTCCAATTTTGGAGATCTGGCTCACTAAGAACCAAAAAGAACTGAACCGGTTCCCATTTGGAACCAACCGGTGGAAAGGGGGTCTGTCAGCAAGATTATGTGAATGTGAAATGTGGGAAATTTCCTACATTTCCCTTAAGGCTAAATAGGAGATTAGGTTGATGACAGGTTGGTATTGATTTAACAGTCACTAATACAGATCATCCCACATCCGTGGTGGCCTGCACAGCAGAGGATATTATATTGATGCTTATAGGAATAATAATAATAATAATAATAGCTTGCATTTATATAGCGCCTTTCATGAACCCAAGGACGCTTTACAAAATGTACCAACAACTAAATGCCAGGAAGAATATTCAACACAGGAACATTGTTATATGAAAGAAAACACACCTCAGAAAGTTATGAATTCATCTATAAATGTTGTTTAGCATATGAAAAAAATATTCTGCTTGGGTGCCATTTCAGAGAATTTCACAGATTTAACTCCCCCCCGCCCCCATTAATTGGTTTATATAGTTGATGAATAATAGGCCTATGTTGCCTTTGGAAAGCACATTTTCCAATTAAGCTAATGCTCCGATGTTTGCTTTCGGGGGACAATGGCGATGCTGATGCTCATTTTCAACAATCATCAATAACATCAGATGTCTCTAAGCCTACATTTGTCATGGAATACACAACAGCCTTTCTGAAAGCTTATCTGCCTGATCGAGTGAGATAAACCGTACCATTAGAGGGATTCCTGTCCTTTTTTTCATTTGGTGCAGAACAGAAACAAGCAGTTGCCACTTGCCAGTAGTAAGGAATGAACACAAAGAAACAACAAACATAGATGAGCCAGTGCGTATTATGCTCTCCATATCTCCTAGTAGTCTCTGCAGTCAGTAATATACAGAACGGTTATTGGGTTTATACACCTTGTTATTTTTGCACCAGCAGTGCCTCTGCAGCAACCATATGGTCTCCGCAGAGTCCATAGTCACTATATTACAGCGAATCCTTTGAGAGTTTAATGGAAATGAATTTCAGCAACTTGACTCTTCGAAATGAGGCTTTGCGAAGATTGGCCAAGGAAGATATATTCGCAAGTGGTAAACAGGAATATATTAACATATCTCTACTTATATTCCTCACGGAGAAACAAAACATGCAAATTTACTTTTACAACTGTATTAAACAATAAAAGATTTGACAGCATATTATTCACTTTTTCATAGTCACCTTTAAATTAACTATTGAATATAGCATATATTCTCTGTGAGTATAAATGATCCCAATAACACCAGTGTATAATGGAGCATTCATGACCATGAGAGTGAAAGTGGTCTCATGAAAGGCAGTTCCATGTTGAGCTGAGGGGGAACTTCATCTTTTTTTTTATTCTGTCCCCTTATTCAGTGATTGAACTCTGACAGGGGCCGACTTTGATGTTTTCAGAATGAGTAAATAGGAGCAGAGCTGAATGAAGCGGCTGGGTATCACTGTGAGATTGCCATGTTCTTTCACTCCTGAAGACCAGTAGCTAAGCAGGGCCACGACTATGGATAAAACATCTGATCTGTGCACTCCGCTGGTGAGCTTTCCAAGATAGAATATCCTTATTGTATTCATAATCTGAAACAAGTATAGCAAAAGAAAATCATTCATGGAATCTTCCATCACAATAACACTATATCAATCAAATTAGCCAGCAGTGAAGCTTTAGAATGATTGTTGCGGGATGGCAGCTGCATTTTGTTCTGTTGACAGAGAACCAACTCTGTCGCTGAATGAGTTCCTTGAGAAACGTCCGGCTTTTTGGAAATGCCCCTCTATTCAGCTCAGAGCAAAGTAGCATTTTCTTTCCCAAGCACAGCGCTCTCACACTTGTGCTTGCATCTCAAATAAAACCTCCTATGGATTCCCAACTTTGATGAATTGGAATGGGGGAGGGGTGGCGATGGCAGCCATGGCTGGTGGTGGTGCGGGGGGCAGGAAAAAAAAGGACGTTTTATAGAGATGCTGATTTCTCATTCACTGCTCCGAACCCGGAGGAATGCGGACAGAAAAGCCAGGGCTCTCATTGAGAGGCCTTTAATGCATCCATCGCAGCTATATGAGTTTAAAAAGAGTTCCCTGGTGGGAAAACAGTGACCCCCGAACCCGATGAGAAGAAAGCCTCCTCAGCGTAGGGGCTCTCGTTGGAGAGGTAGACGTTCTAGTGCAGGGGGCCAATCCTCACCTGCATAGAAGGACAGCGAGAGTCGTCCCAGGGTGTTTACAACAAGCCCTGCTCTGCCTTCCCAGTGGAGCGCAGGAATAACAATATGCGTCCTGGAAATGCGATTTAGCTAGATCTTATCGTGTTTTTCAGAGCCATTCATGAACGCAGTGGATGACATATCGTTCTGCGTTCCCACTTTATGTTGCCGAGTTTTCTTTTTGCTCTGTGGTAGATTATGATGGAGGCATTATGAAGCATGAAGATCGCCGTGACAAAGAGCTGTCACACCTGATAAGAATCATATACAAACAATGACCAAATCCTGGTTATTATACAGTTTAAACAAACATGCAAAGCAGATAAGAGATTTCACGCAGTGCTCTGTGATGAGATGTCCTCAACATAACTTTAGATAATCATTTTAGAATAACTGAACTGATGGGCAGAAGTGACTTCATAATGCTTTTGCGTCTATTTTACAATAAAAGAAATGCCTATATTTGCCAATAAACAAAATAAATCTTCTTTCGGATAAACACTGCGGCTCATCATCCCTGTAACCAATGGCCTTGTTTATTTACTCTCAGATAAGTGCTTTTCAAAAGCTTTATATGGGTCACTAATTTGGAATCCTGCTACTTGGATGTAGGTCTACGTCTTCTCATATTGCCTCAGTTGAAGTCAGAATTATGCATGACACTGGCAGCTTTGGGGGGGAATTAGAGAGTAACTAATTTTTACAGCTGACAAGACTGTTAACCAGATGTAGACATAAAAATATACGCAGTGTATCTCCAGTGTGGTCAAGAACAGCTAGATTTACATTACATTACATTACATACAGCCAGATTTCTATGATGGACACACACCATCTGGTGTGTGTGAGTGTGCGTGTGTTTGTGTGTGTATACATTTGTGTGCATGGGTGTGTGTGTACCGTGCATTCATGCCTGCATGTGTGTTTTAGTAAAGTGTTAGTATATCTCTTAGAAGTGGGTCTTGAAATCATCTTGAATTTCAGTAATTTTATGCAAATCTTTGGCTGTTGCAAATTCACGTACAGGATAATTTAGCTTAGCATTTGTCTTTTCTCACATTCCTTAACCTTTTATAATATCTCTGCTGTCGATAAGAAACCACCTAACTCCAAAATGTTCATTTTTCAGGAAATTAAGAAAATCTTATATTTTGAACACAAAGCAATACTGCCTCAAAGTTGGTATTGTGACTTTAGATATTGTCAATTACTAGCATGAGAGGGGGATAGGTGGTGGAGTTAGTTTAAGCGTCCAATGGAGTTAAGAGGTTTTGTCCAAAGCATTTTTTAGTACTTTCCATTGGTTCAATAGTTTCTAAACAACATACAGGCAGGCGTAAAGGGTGTTCAATAGCACTGGTTTATTAAAAAGTTATGTAGATCAAACAATGAAATGAGAACACCCTTACAGAGCAAAAACACAACATCCATCAGCCATTGGGTATAAGAATATATCAATTAGCATATCCCGGACGAGCCCCCAATTGTTATGTCCCTATATGGGCGTCTGGTGGTCTGGAGCAGCGATTCCCAAACCTTTTTGGCCATTCACCCCCTGTTACCTCCCGACCTAGCTGGCACACCCCCGCACATGGAAATATAAATTGCATAAGCTATATAGAGGCATATTTCCTATTCATCCACATATATGCACACATATGAACTTGAATATGGCATATATGCAGCATAGGCTATATTCTGCATACACTTGCCATATATTGGCATATGTTAAATATTTGTGAACCACTGGTCTAGGGCTTTAAGGGACAATAACAAGTACCCAATGATAGTTTTGAACAGAAACAGATGATGAGTGTACTAATTAAGGGTTTTATTTTTAAATGATAAAGCCAAGGTAACAAAAACAGGGAAAGGGTTTGGTGGTGCCAAAGGAAAGAACACAATAAACCAAAAAAATAAAGATACTGGAACAGAAACAAAAACCTTCCTACATTATATGTACAGGGTACCCCAGATCTAGGCTACCTTTTCCTGTGCTAAACAGAAGGCTTTAATAAATTAACAAACTTAAAGATGAACTTAAACCAGAGTGCAGCAGGTCTGTCCCAGGACCTCTGGGAAGGCATGGCATGGGAGTAATTAAAACATGGCTGCACACAGGTGACTTATATAGGTGATTGCTGAAGGTGATTGGTGGAACAATGACTGTAGGCCCAATCAGTAGTGAGAGTTGAAATGATGATTGAATCAGACCTGCATGAGAATGAATGTTAGACAAGGAGGCAAAGGCAGGGAAAGAAAACAGCAAACAAAAGTGTATGCCGAAATGTCAAAAAACAAACAAACAAACAAACAAACAAACACTCATGTCACTTGTCATGAACCACAAGACATGCACATCCAGCAGAAACATCCTGGACTACTCTGAAGGTGACAATGACAAGTTCACAAGTGCCTTGGTTTCCCGGGTGACATTACTATTGGTATGAGCAGTGCATAGCACTGCAGTCACAAGGTCTTTATTTAAAGCCCCTCCAGACATTCAGAAGGAGTCTCTGTTCAATAGGGACCGAGGTCTAGGGAATTCTACAACAGTCTTTGTACACAGCCAAAGGTCAGGGCTCCTCTTCCGTCCCCTCTTTTCAAACTCCATTGTGTGTTTTTAATGATGCCATATGGTACTGTTCCCCACCGAAGACCTCCACGCTCTACATATCTCATGTAATATTCTTGCTTCCTTTATTGATCACCTGCATACATTATTTACCTTAACAAATGCCTGTTATATAATTTCCCACGGGTGATTAGCGGAAATTATGTATTATGTATATTCATTATGTATTCTGTAAAATTTTGATTTAGCATTTGTCATTCTAATGATTAATGATTTATTAGCAAAAAATAGAGTTGTACTAGTTGTAGTACTAAATCTAGCAGACAAAAATAATCCTAAATGACACATACCTGTACAGTACTTATCTCGGTGAAAGTCACCAGTAAGGAGCTGAACATTCACCAAGATATACATAATGTACATTTTACTTTATATGGTAACCATTATTTGAAACCATTGGGAATCAGGGAAGAGAAGTAATGAGTATTTTAATACAATTGATATTTGATTTCCCACCAAAGCACTGTGATGCAGAGCATAATTTGAGTGAGCGCTTCCGATAAACAAGTCTGTGTTATTCACAGGGTGACCCACACATTAATTCAGTGACAACCATGAAGAATTCAAGTATTGAGAGGCCGGGTGTGACATGCTGGAGAGTTCCTAATCATTTCAATGGTGCTAGGCAACAGGCTTCCAACACAACAAAGAAAATAAATCAAGCCCTTGAGGCCAGGCCAGCTCAGCCAGCATTTCCCTAGTGGGACAGGGTTCTCACTAGTCAGAATTAGCTAATCCTTAGCATTGTACAGAAACTAAAAGAGCAGATTGAGTAAGACATTTACCATTCCAAGTATTTCAATCCACAGTTGAATATACATGACATCAAAAGGAGTAATGCCGAGACATTTAAATGAATGTATGTGTTCCTGTGAGAATAAACGTTCTTCGCCAAGGCGCTCAGCTACTATCGTTTTCATCAGGCATACGTTTTTTGCTCGTCGTTTACAACCCTTCGCTGTGACAATGGAGCAAATATCTTCCTCTGGAAATGTGGTGAATTACGTTTCTGTTTGTGTGTGCCAGTGGCCATCCACATCCACTGAGAGATATACACAGGCCATTTTAGATCTCATTCAGTTTGTCGGGCAGAATTGGAATAGCACTGAGAGAGAGAGCAACATATGGCATGGTGCGATACCTGTCAACACAGGCAAGCAGGAGGGGAGGGAGCCCCGCTATGGGGTCAGGGGAGATGGAACCAAGCAGACCTCCCTGATCTGTTTGGACCAGTCAGAGTCATTAGCAGTAGTGTGTGTGTGCTGTATATATGGGTGATACAATCACCCATATGGGAAACTCCGAAAGGTGGTAATCAGGTCACGATAATATGATGTGATATGATAAAAAGGTAATACTATGTATGATGTTGTTAAGCCATGTAAAATGTCACACCATAGTATGATGTTAAAGTTTAACATCATAATAATGGATTGCATTTTATAGCGCTTTTCAGAGTGCTCAAAGCACTTTACAATGGTCCATTCATTCATACATTGGGAGGTGAAGCGGCGAACAGTCGACGCCAGCGTCCTCACTTCCCACATTCATACACCAATTGCGGCAAGCTCACACCGACCGACTCATTGGAGGCAATTTGGGGTTCAGTGTCTTGCCCAAGGACACTTCTACATGTAGACAGGAGGAGCTGGGATTCGAACCACCAACCCATGGATCATTGGACGACCTGCTCTACCTCCTGAGCCACAGCTGCCACATACTACTACTAGTATGAACCTTTTACATCGGTGTGTGCTGCGCACATAAATGTAACACACCACCGTGTCGGACTCGTTCTGGCCCCTGCGGAGGTCCGCGGGAGGCAAACCTTCCCTGGCCGCACCTCACCTGGGCCTACCTGGTTGATCCTATGCTCGTCTCAAAGATTAAGCCATGCATGCCGAAGTACAAACGGCTTGTACAGTGAAACTGCGAAAGTATTGTGCAAACAACGTGTTTGGCCTATACTTATCGGTCTTGTTATTTGATCTTTACTCATTAATAAACACACTATCACTATCTTTTAAGCTACAATATATGTCCTGCTTCATGCCTACTGCATGTCATCCAGTTATCACACCTGAATTTTCCCCCACAGGATCAATAAACGTCTATCTATAAAACAGTAGTATCAGCTCACGCCGCTAACCACAACATTCACCACACACAAGTAGAAATATGTTTTGTTTAGCCGCACGTTAATTAGTTGAGGTCAACGCAATGAAATGATATTTCCTGCCAGGAATAATATGCACATGTTATGCGTCCATTGTCCTTAAAACCTCATCATGTGATCATGTGAGATCCTGCTTCAGCAACTCTTCCCATAAAAGTAAGTCATCTCTAGTCACAGCCACAGAGTTATATTAGATTTCAAACACAACTCTACTGTCACGATGCCACTCTGACCGCAACCCTGACATAACCAGCCGTGTGATGATTGGACCAATTTGAACAAGGGGAGGCCTCTACAAGAAACGACAAAGGATATAGAGTTCTGCATGGCTTGCACAAACTGCACAGCAATTTCTCGTTTGTCTGATGTCATCTTGTCTGTTTGCTCAAAAGGTTGTATTGGGTTAACCGTGGTATGTGTGCATGTAAACGCATGAGTGAATTAATAGATCCTTAACACTTTGCACCTGTTTTAACCCTGCAAGACACAGATATAGTTCTACTTGCAAAACAAAAAGAGATTTCAACCTTTCAGATGGTGTTGTAGGAGTACTTTGGAGAGGAAAATATAATGTTCAATGATGATGTTTAGGTGAAAAAATAACAGGAAAACAAATTATTTAAACTGTTTTTGAGCAAATATAAATGTTGTATATATATACAACTGTGGGTCTAGCATTTTAAATTGACTTGTTTGTTCTGTTAAATACGTTTTTGTAATTTACATGTAAAATGTAATGTAATGCAATGGATGTAATGGATTTGGATTGTGTCTATTTTGTAACTTTGGCTACTTTGGAAAAGTATAAATAAAGGTGATAACGTAATAAATATTAAAGATATGTACACTAACATTCCGATCTTGTCAGGGTTAATCGGGGTAAGCAAAATAATTATTTGGGCATGTAAGCAATTTGCTGCATGTCTGAATACGTGAAAATAAAACGAAACAACTTCACAGGATGTAAGATGTATTTACAGTACAAGCGATACTCAGCTTTTGAGTAAGACGTGTAAACCCGGATCCTTGCTGCCTGTCACAGCGCTAATGCTGTGCAAGTCAACACATCAATCAAAGTATTGCCATAACCTGATTATTCTCAGTAATCATGGTATCAGTGTGCACGTCAACACACTCGCTGAGCGCCAGGAAAACAATCTGTAAAAAAGGCCTGAGGCTAAACAGCAGTGACTTAGAATGAGGAGATATGGCATGAAGATGTGCCATATCATAATGAAAATCTCAAATACTTGGCTAATTTCTTTGAATGACACGCAGCAGACCTGTGGCTTTCTAAACTACGTGGAGCTAGATTAATGTATTCTATTTCACTGTGAAATGTTTACGTGTTTAAGAGCAAATCGTGCAGCAGAGCATTTTGACAAGGTTTATTTTTTTCTCTCTCTATAAATCAAATTGTTCCCTTCCTTTCATCTGAAGTCTCAAGTACTGATATAGAGTATCTATTTTAAGCTGTTTATTTTTAGGGTGTCCTTGTGGCAGCCAGTTGGTGTACCGCAGATTGTCTTATTGTCGGCGTGACACATACTTCTGCAGTAGTTTGTAGTGGTTGAATGGTGTGTTGGCACGTTAAGAGGTAGGATTATGTGTGTGCGTGTTCATTTGTAAAGTGTATCATCACCCCTGACAACCTTGCTGTGCTGTCTCCATGTGTCCTTTTTTCCCTCTCTCTTCTCAGGACAGTAATAACTACTATAGATAATAGTTTAATTGAACTGCAGCAGCACCTCAAAATGCCAATCTGCCTCAGTAGTGATTAGTGAATGTACCTTATAACATTATAACAAGGTCGTAGACCAGGGGCTTCATTCCACAGTGGTTACAGAAGCAATTTGCATGTGATCTAACATTTATTGAGCAAAGTGTGTTCAGCATACAGCACTTTGATCATAACTGAACTTCATGCATGTTATTCTCTTGCAAACATACTTCAAACTAAGCCTTGCTTCAAAGACTTGGTTGTTGAATTGGTTGTTGTCTGGTCTGTATACTGCAGCACTGTGAGAAAAAAGTAATAGCCTAAAAAAATCATACCAATGGAATCTCTCAAGCTAGCATGTTTATAGATGCAGGCTCAACTGGATTGGTGAGGTTACGATGAGCAGCGAGAAATGCTACAAATGCCTAATCAAACAAGCACACATTGACGGAAATGGATCCCGTAATGTACTGCCCTGTTGAACGCCGCCGCCCGCTGCATGCATATAGCTCACATTACCGCATGGGAGTCATGGATAGCACCGACACGCTATCGGCAACAGAGCCATTTTCAGTCCCCCGTGACAAAGGCGCTCTAATTTTTCGACAGCCCGCTCACTTGGTGTACGTCAATCTTGCGGGGTTGATGGATGAGACAAAGGTGGTGGCGGTGCTGAGGCGCAGGCCTCAGGTGTGAACAGGTGTGTGGGTTCACTGCCATGCAGGAATGGGAGCAGGTCCAGGTGCACAGCTGCGGGGAGTGGCTCTCACATAGACATAACGCCCAGCCTCCCGGCCGATGTTGAAATACTCGTGAGCCCTTGGAAAGGAAAGTGAGGGCTGGGCCGAGGCATCTGCATGTGCTTATAGTCTCGTGTTGCCATAACTTGATGTCTCGCTAGGCACTCCAGAAAAAAAGAAAGTTGTCAGGGGGTTGCTTGTTGAGAGTGAAAAGGAGCGAGTGTAAAAAAACAGTGCGGGTGGGTGTGGGTAGGGTGGGTCAATAATAACAACTGGGTTTACATAGACATACAGTATGATAGACATATCTGACCTTCTGTGTGTGTGTGTGTGTGTGTGTGTGTGTGTGCGCGCACACATGCGCCTACAGTATGTATGTGTATGCATGTGTTATTACTGTCTGTGTGTCTGTGTGTGTGTGTGTGAGGGGGTATTCATTATTATTCCTCTGTGTGTACATGAGTGTGCATGCGCGCGCGCATGCTTGTGTATGTGTGTGTTTGTGTGTGTGTGTGTGTGTTTGTTTCCCACAAACAGTATGAGCGTAAAGCAAACAGAAACGACAGAGAAGGAGCACCATGGGACGGTAGCACGTCTGGAAAAGCTGAATGAATGGTCTGGTTTCCTGGGCAACTATTGTTCTAATCAATCCGTGATTAAACAACTTTAGCAATTTGCAGTCCTGCCGTAACACATCCTGGAGAAATTCCCTTGAAAGAGCTCACCCGTATTGAACCTTCTCTAAAGCCTGGGGCGGCATCAATCACAGCCGGAGGACAGAATTAGGTTCAAGACAAGCTCCCTCCCCGCAGGATACACAAAATCACCAAGTTCTTCTGTATCAAAGGTCAGAGAGTGACCAAGCGATGGGGTTTTGTCGAGGCACTGCACACTCATTGGCTTTTTGGGGAAATAGGAAGTAGAGAAATTTGGGTCAGTGACCGGCAGATTCATTCCACGTGAGTCACACTTCCGGGTTGCACGGAAAGCACACACGTGTATGTATGAATGCGTGGGCTCTCCGCGGAACAGAAAGATAGAAGTGCACTGCAAAAGTTCTCTGTGGTGATTTAACTCTGAGAGCGTGAAAATCGACTATTTGGGTCAATTTGTACTGAGGATTTTGCTGCATAGACAATAAGGCACTGTAAGAACACAGCCATGGCAGATTGTGTGTATATGGATTTGGCACTTGCCATCGGCACCATCCCTCTATAATCCCGGACTGTTCTCGTGCAATGTGGTCCCACCAGCCCCGCTGACTGGTACCAGACAGTGAGCCAAGTGAGCAGTGTGACCCTCGCTGTCCTTGGAACAGTTGATGCTGTGTAATGTATTCCACAGTTGATTCCTTTTTTTCCATCCTATGAATTTTAACAACTTCCCCCCCCCCCCCCC
>OOFJ01028540.1:0-11436 GCA_900323375.1 Benthosema glaciale
ACCCCACACCAGATCAAATCATCCCCAATCACCAGCATCACCTTCTCCACCCAGGACCTCTCCCTGTCATCTGAGGTCACCAACCTGGGTGTAAAAATGGATCCCCACCTGACCTTTGACCCCCACACCAAACACCACGCCTTTGTCTCCTCGAGGCTCGCTACTGCAACGCACTTCTCACTGGGATCCCTAGCAAGAGCATCCAGAAGCTCCAGTACATTCAGAACACATCACCCCCATACTCCACTCCCTACACTGGCTTCCTGTTTCCTTAACGATAGACTACAAGATCTGCCTCCTCACCCATCAGTGGATCCATAGTAACGTCCCTTCCTACCTTAAGGAACTCATTGAACCGCCAACCTCCACTCGCTCCCTCCGCTCTGGGTCCTCAAACACACTCCAATGCAAAAAGACTAAGCTCCGTACTATGGGAGACTGGGCCTTCTGCTCAGCTGCACCTCGGCTGTGGAACGCTCTCCCCGACCACCTGAGAGCACCACAGTCCGTGGACGCCTTCTTAAAAGAGGACTAAAGACATTTATTTTTAACAAGGCATTTGCCTAGGTGGACCCTCTGTGTGCCTTTTAACGTTTTAGCCTAGGTGTTGCTTTAATGCATTAATTGTTGGTCAGTTTTTAATTGCATTGATTGATTTTTATTTTTCTGCTTCGTAGCACTTTGAGATTTGTTTCAAATGTAAAGTGCGTTATAAATAAAATGTATTATTATTATTAATTGTTGGATTCATGCTAATGTGTATTTTCAGACGTTTAAATAAAACAACAAACAAATGTTCCTATCAAACAAAGATTTGGCAGCCCACCGGTAGTAACTCTGAAGACCCCCTAGGCCAGTGGTTATCACCCAAAATAGAAATTAGACGTTTGACAGATCTACAAGCTGTAGACCTCTTAATTATATTTTTTATATACGTGGAATTTCTTAGATGTGTATATTTGTTTGTTTTAAACTTCATAAAATAAATATATAACAAAATGGGGCGGATCATGTAATTTGAAATACTTGAGTCGTGACCCATAGAATTTGGTCTGTGAACCCCAGTTAGAGACCCCTGTGCTAGCATTCTGTTGTGTCTTGCTTGCAGTTGACCACAGCAGAATCCGCCTGCAGCTGGGTATGAACGACTACATCAACGCCAGCCTCATCACGGTGGAGGAGGCGGAGAGGAAGTACATCCTCACTCAGGTACCATGATGCTCAGACCCTAATGCTGCATTTCATAGCACTTTGTTTTGCATTGAACATTGGAACGATACAACTTGTATTTCTTTGCCTTTTTAGGTTTCATAATCGCAAATTGCACAGGGCAGATATGAAGAATAACTTCAATATAATGAAGAAATCATTGACACATTTAATTTCTATTTGAATTTACAAAATAGTTAGTGATCTAGAAGCTTGTGTTGTAAAAAGTTGATGTGTTGTGTATGTCAATATATGTTGCCATATATTTAGTTTAGGTCCCTGGAACAAAATATTTTCAGATGGGGGTCTGTTGCCAAATAGAGATAATTCTGTCATGAAAAGTTTTGAGCACTGATAACTTAAGGTTTTCAGAAAACTGTCAGGATTTAGAAAACATTTTGTACAATCTGGTCTCGGGTCTTAATGGGCTAAAAATCTAAAATAACCCGCTTTTAATGGTTGTCGAGGGTGGGAGCAGCTTTGCTATGAGCTCGGAGTGGTAGGGAGGGGTTTATTTACGTTCTGCAAAAATCTGGTATGCAGCAGCATGTCTAGTAGAATGTTTCAGTTCCTTTTTTCCAGAATGTATACATAGCTTGTGTACTAAATGGTTCCTTCCTCTGTGTACTAATGGCACTTCCTGTGTGTACTAATGTCACCCAAGACAAAAAAAGAAGAGACATGCCACCTCTGGTTTACTTCCTTTAACTGTGAAGTAGGTGTAGGTGGCCGCTTTTTTTAGGAGACCGGAAGCATTAGAGTCCATTATTTCCAATGGAATAGTGAACACGAACACAGCTTCTGAACCATGCTTTAGTCCCATGGTCACTGAACTAAATATTGGACCCAATCGCCATCAGCCATCCAACCTTCCCAAGATTTTCTCCCAGAGAGAGAAATCAGGAAAAAAATAACTTCATTATCAACCTTTCTCTGTTCCAGCAATACCCTCTGGTGGGATCTAGCACCAGTACAATAACATTGTTCACAAGGTCTGCCAGCAGACCAAATTGTTCTCTTATAGGAGACTATTGGATTTGTGTCCCAATTCGCCTCTAGTGCCTCCAAGTGGTATGGTCCAACTTTCTGAATCAACCACCTTTGACGTCACTTCCTATGTTTTCTGTCCCATCAGGGCCCTCTTCCCAACACGTGTGGTCACTTCTGGGAGATGGTGTGGGAGCAGAGGAGCGTGGGCGTGGTCATGCTGAACCGCGTGGTGGAGAAAGGATCTGTAAGCAACACATTATGGTCACAGAAAACAAGAATTAATCCCATAGGGACATAATCGTCAGGTGAAAGAAGCGCTGCCTCCGTTATCGTGTTCTCCTCCCTTATGATTATTGTTTTATTAGTAACGTGTGCCTCGTGCCCGCCCCCAAGTGAGTACAAGCTGCATTCGCTACTGATCCCATGGCTAAGAGGTCGGCTTGTGCCATGTGCTAGCCAATCAGCAAGCAATCAGGCAACCATTTAGACGATGGGAATAGTCAATCTGTTCCATCTGGTCCCTTACGTTTTGAGGATAAACTATGGTCAGGTTTCACCTGACAAAAAGACTAAACTTGTGATATGTGTTGCACATTGTTAGCACAGTGCGGTGTAGTCTGACCCACCAACATTGCATAACCTGTGAATGTTAGAAATCCTTTTCCGAATTCAACAGCTAATACACTTGTAAAGGACTACACACACATGCACAAAAGGTAAAGAAACCTAATAAAAGAAACCTGCAAAATGTATGTAATTATCATGCTGTATATCATTGCTTTCGGGCAGAAAATCTCCATATTTTAACTTTTTTTTTTTTTTGTAAATGAATGCCCTTGATCATACTACAGCGTCACACAAGAGCATCAAAATGATAGCGAATCCCTTTTCGTCTTCGAGCTTTACTTTGCTACTGTACGTTGTTTTTGTAGGTGAAGTGCGCTCAGTACTGGCCACACAGGGAGGAGGGGGACGCCATCTTTGAGGACACCAACTTCAAGCTGACCCTCCTGTCTGAGGACGTCAAATCCTACTACACTGTCCGCCAGCTGGAACTGCAAAACCTCTCCGTAAGCTTCTCCTAGCCCACTGGATGGCCAATGTCTTCATGTCAGGGACCCCCCCCCAATATGGTAGAGCCCACCCAAACATGCGTCCTGCCCACCCAACCAAGAGTTATGGGGAATATTTTGTTTTAACCGATATCAAAATATCAGTACGTACCATTTATCGTTTCTGATTGGGTGGGCAGCATTTTTAGAGAAATTTAGATAATCCTGAACACTGTTCATCAGTGCTGTTAGCCGTCACGGTGCTGATAGAAATGGCGTTACTGTTGATTAAAAAAGGAGAAGATAGATAGATGGATATAAACCGATATGATGATAGCATAGTTTTCTATGCATTTAGTGGGTATACAGGAGGGATTTCACCCCAACAATGTGGCTCTGCGGCCCTATGACTGCTAACTGTCTCTCCAACCCTCTGCCTCTCTCCCCTGCAGACAGAAGAAAGGCGGGAGATCTTACATTTCCACTACACCACCTGGCCTGACTTTGGCGTCCCGGACTCCCCCGCCTCCTTCCTCAACTTCCTGGTGCGGGTCCGAGAGTCGGGGTGTCTACGGTCGGACCAGGGTCCCGTGGTGGTGCACTGCAGCGCTGGTATAGGACGCTCGGGGACCTTCTGTCTGGTGGACACCTGCCTCCTGCTGGTCGGTACTCGTCACTGCATCTCCTGCCGTTTTGGTTTTTCTTTTCTTTTTTTCCCCAAAAGATTATTATATTTGTCATGTCAAAGACCACCCAAAACGACATGTATTTGGCTGTGGACCAGTAACAGTGTTAAATAGCTAGAGCTATATTATGATAATAATCATTTCTAGAGTGTTTGTTTAGTAACAGGAACTGTTTAGTAACAGGAACTTCCACGTTAATACTCTACACTCTTTAATAGGGGCGGCAGTGGCTCAGGGGTAGAGTGACTGGATGGCAACCGCAAGGTTGCCGGTTCGAACCAGGGCTCCTCCAGAGTTAGTGTCGATGTGTCCTTGAGCAAGACACTTAACCCCTACTTGTCTCCACGGCCGGAGGCCTGGGGAGAGACTATGTTTTGCCCTTCGTCTGGGTGTGTGTCCGTGTGTCCGTCTGTGGACAGCTAATCTCTGGCACCGCTGAACATCTGCCCCAAAGTTTTCACATTGGCCTGTTATAGCGCCACCAGGAGGCCGACCTATGTAAAACACATTTTCTAATATTACTCCTTCAGATTTTATCCAAATTTCACGAACATCGGTACACATGCTCTCCATAGTCATGTGATCAAGACGGGTTTGTTTTATTTCTCATACTCCATCCCGATTGGCTAAGATTGGCTTTCAAAGTTCGCAGGAGGAGGAGTAGTGGCCCCGGTAGTAGGAAGAGTTATTCTGCGTGCATAGAGCCCATTACAAGTGCATAGAGGCCATTATAAGCAACTACTCTATATGTACAAATGAAAAGCGGCGGCAGTGAATGTCACGTCCTGTCGGTAGGAAAATCAAACTTCTGTCCCTTGTGATGTGTGCGTGTGGCGTGAAGATGTCCATCCGACAGGACCCGTCCTCGGTGCGTATCCGCGACGTCCTGCTGGAGATGCGACGCCATCGCATGGGTCTGATCCAGACTGCCGACCAGCTGCGCTTCTCCTACCTAGCCGTCATCGAGGGGGCGCGGCTCATCAACGGAGACCACACGCTGAAGGCAAGCTCGAGGGCGCATGTTTCATTTCACGCCGCCGGTCATTGTTACAGCAAATTGTGTGAATCTTTTGAATGAAATTCCATTTAGTTTTAGTCATATTTTAGTCGTCTGAAAACTGTTTTAGTCTAGTTTTAGTTGACTAAATATTATAAGATTATACTTGACTAAATCTACAGTTGTAATGCCTAATTCACACTTGGCTGCATGCATAAATGTAGACAATCTACAAGCTCTAGATTGGCTATATTGCTAGATTTTCAGAGCGTGACGCCTGTGTGCAACCAAGCGACTTGCATCTCTTCTCCACGGGTCCCTCCGTAACATGTTTTATCTATATTTTATTTGTTGATGAAATTGTCAATATAATTAGTCATAGTTTTAGTCATCATTGCTTAGTTTCTTTTTGTGAAAGGGTAGTCGCCAACATTGTCCGCCATCGTTTCAGTCGAAGAAATGAACACACCAAACACTAGGATTTAGAAGGCGTCGGGGTCAAAGTGGGTTAGATATTTGTGTATGACGGTCCTTCGCGTATCACCATGAGCGTCGAGCGTCCAACTCAAACGTTGTGCATTTTGTTTGTTCAGGAGGAATGGAAGGAGCTGTCCAACGAGGAAGATCTTCCTCCACAGTTCTCTCCTCCTCTTCCTCCTCCTCGACCCAGAGAGCCTCACAACGGACAGCCTGAGACCGAGACCACCTCCTTCTCCCCACCACACCACCACATCGTCCCCGAGACCACCACCTTCTTCCCGCAACACCCCATCATCCAACAGAACGACCATGTCCAATGTCTTGGGTCAGTGTCAGCCATTTTCTTCATACTTCAAAAATGTTTTTGTGTGAAGCACTATATTGTGATAGTCATAGCTAGAGTGTTTGTTCAGTAACAGGAGTGTGCGTATCACAAGGCACAGTTATTCATAGATTATGTGTTCAGTTATTCAGTTATCCATGTTTTTCTATCATATCGTTTACAGTTCCTCACCACAGCCGGAGCTGCGAAGGAGGACTGTCGCCGAAGCCCCGCCTCCTCCCGCCGAAGCTCCTCCTCCTCTCGCTGAAGCCCCTCCCACCGAGCCCCCCTCCTCCTCCGATCAGCGTGAATGTCAGGCGGTCCGAGAAGAACAACAGACCTCCAAGCCCCAGCAGCAGCAGCCGGCAGCGCCGCAGACAACGCACGAGACAGAAAAACAAGCGGAAGAAGAGTCCTGGAGCCCCCTGCTGGCCAACGTGTGTGTGGGCACGGCGCTGGCCTTTGGCGCCTACGTCTGCTACCGAGTCTGTTTCCACTGATGTCTGTCTGTCCTCACAGAGCTCCGCTCCACTTCCTCTACTCCGCTTCCACTAACGGGTCTTTTATACTGCAGCCCCAGTGGATTGTTTGGACTTTTGAGTGGATCTCCTCTTTTATCTTTTTTTGTTTGTTTGTTTGTTATTGTCTTACCACTTGAACCCTAGCGTCCCTAGAGGTGAAAATGGAGCATAGCAGTCGAGGCCATTGTGTTTTCCGGCCCTGGTTGGTTCCACAAATAGAAAGCCCATTCTTCTTTTCTTTTTTTTTTAAAGTTACAACTTTGCCGTGGTGTGCACTTTTCAAATGTATGTCCAGGTGGAGCCTGGATCGCTTGGTTCCAGTCTCAAAATAATTCATATAAATATTTTCAGAAATCTCTTATGGGCTGAATGGATGTGAAACCAGAGCCAGTGAACAGAATGGCCGCCACGGCTATGCTTTATAGCACATCTACAAACAAAAAAACACTGCTTGTAAGACGTGTGAGCTTTGTGGGAAATTTTCGAGATTTTGTCTGTGGTAGTGAGCCCTGGGGGACCCCGGACATCTTACATAGGGTTTAAGTGGTTAATTAACGAAGCAGTGTCGGGGTCGTCGGCGTGTCCCGCCCTCCTTGCCACCTCGTCTTAAGCCCCGCCCCCTTCAAAAACCTTCACTTTGGATGCTCAGGACGTCACTTTTTTCAGGTGTCACATGACCCCCCCCGGCGCGCAACGTACGTGTGTGTGTGTGACTGTGTGTGACTGTGTGTGTGTGTGCGTCACTTTAAAATACAGTCCGCACATATGTTGTCTTTACAGCTCGTGCGTACTGTAGGCGCACAGCCTGTGAAGCGTGCACTGTAACGTGTGCACGCCTCTATTCACCTACCAAATGTAAAACGCAGAAGTGTTCTTCCATTTCACTTTCACTCCTCCCCCCTCCCCCCGTTACAGTCTAAAAAGCAGTGGTTCTCAGACTCTTAATAATTTCAAGATTTAAAAAAGTAGAAATACCGGTAAATCCAAAATTATTCAAAAATATATTTTGAATAGCCAACATAAATGGATAAAGTGGTTAAAATGATTGTGACGCTGTATTAACTACTTTTGCTTCGGACTTCCTAGAACCCCCCCAAGGACCCCCCAACCCCCAAAGCAGGGGACCGGTGGGGGGGACCCTACTTTGAGAACCACTGATCTAAAGAGGCTGGACTTTGACGAACACATAATAACACATTAGGGCTGGCTGGGTCATGTGGACAATATATAATCATGATGATGATAATAATAATACAATAACTTCATATTTTTTACTAAATACCTCAAAGTTGATATGGTGACGATTATATTATTGTGGGGCGTATCTGTTTCCTTAAAAGTAGGGCTCACGTCATTAAAAACCAGGAAAAGACAACACTTAGGTCATATCATGTGAAATCACGATATTACCAACTCTAGTATCGTATCACGATATGATATGTATGTAATTATCGCTGTCGGGTGGAATCCTTGCAATGTATGTCCAAGACAGTTACTAATGATAATAATATCCAGTGTTCGAATGGATCCAATGAAGTTATTATTTTGTCTCAAGCTCTTCAATACTTTTCATTTATCAAACCCACAGACACATGCACAAGAAAAATCTAAAATAGTATGACGAGAAATAAGAATGTAGAGGACATTAATTAAAAAAAAAAAAAAAACGTCAAAGATGGAGAGAGTCCGTTTCTGCCAGACAGCGATAATGTTGCCCAGGCCTAAAAGAGATACCAAATGATTTAGTTGTACAGATATGTCAAGCTGGAGGAAAAACACGGAAACCGTAGGGGAAGGGGGGGAGGTGTCGATCTGGGATGCATGCAGAGATTTGGGATCCATGCTTTGGCTGGGTTGGGATTGGTTCCAACATTAAGGAACCGGGATCGATTCCATCAGCGATTTGTAACTGGGTCTTATCACACTGTCGGAGCTGGTTATGTGGACTTTACGTCCGCTATACAAAGGAACCCATTTGGTTCCATTTGTACACTCTCAGAGTTACAGACCTGTAAGGGTCCATTTGGTTCCATTTGTACACTCATAGTTACAGACCTGTAAAGGTCCATTTGGTTCCATTTGTACACTCATAGTTACAGACCTGTAAGGGTCCATTTGGTTCCATTTGTACACTCATAGTTACAGACCTGTAAAGGTCCATTTGGTTCCATTTGTACACTCAGTTACAGACATGTAAGGGTCCTTTTGGTTCTATTTGTACACTCAGAGTTACAGACATGTAAGGGCCTTTTTGGGCAACCTAAAATGGTTAAAATCCTAATGGATGCAAACCTAGTTAGGATCCATGCTTTGTGGACTCGCTGGCTGAGTGTGTAGGATTGTAAAATCCTTTGAGTCGTTCCTTAATTTGTGGGGAGATTTTTCTGCTGATGCTTGAATTGTATCTGCTTCATAGAGACATATTCAAGCTGATGTAATGACACTTATACTGTAAGTCAAAATGTGAAATGTTAATCTGGTGCCTCCTGGTCTTTCTGGGCTGTTTCGAATGGAAAACATAAGGCATCACTTCTCAAACCTTTCATGTCAAGGAGCCCCAAATGGATATGTATTTGACTGAAGGGACCTCCAGAAGCAAAGATTTGAGTTAAAGGATTTGTTTTAAAGTGTGCATGCGTGCGTGCGTATTTAAAAGATTTGCACAAATTGTACATCTACAAGCACTGTGAGCTTGAATGAGATTGTTATGTGCTATTTTTGAGTAGCCAAAGTGTTGTGCTAATGTAGCATCACAGTAATTCTAACCACTTTATCCTGAACGCCCGCACGCTACCAAATGCATATGAGTTTGGGGGTCCTCGACATGAAAGGGTTTGAGAACCACTGCTGTAAAGAGATTGATTGGAGAATGTTCAGTTTCGTATGTTCATGACTGAATGATTGACGTGACTTATAGAATGATTGACAGGACTTATAGAATGTATCCATAATGTCTTCTCCACAAACACACATATATTTTTTCATATCAGGTTTTTTGTTTGTGTTTCTTTTTCCCGCTTCGCAGCGCCCCACGGCAGCCATGATTCGTTGCTTCAGGTTTTTCTATACTGAACTTGAAAAAACAAACACAAACCATGTCTTTTTTATTTTCATCCGTCATTGTTTTCCTTTATTTTTTAATAAAACAAAAGCCTACTGCAGATTTGTTATGTTTTTATTCTTATTAATGAATTACACCATCTTTAATCTGATGTCACAAACAAATCCCTGGTCTATCTGAAAATAACTGATCTACAAACGCAGCGAGATGCATTTTCAGCTTGTAGATTGGCTAGCGGAGAGGTTTGGTGTAGAGGGGGAAAAAGCAGACTCACCAGTAAAGTTTATTTGTTGAAGGTTTAAGTGGTTTAAATATGAAATATGATAAATATGAAAATAATGCATTAACATGAATCCAGCATTGAAAATATAATGTGTAAACAAATGATTAATTTACACAACACTGATCACTGGTGGCAGGTGAGTGCTGTCGTGCAAACTATAGGCTACTGAAATAGCTTAAATGCAGAAATTCATTGTCAAATTCATAAAGCATTCAATTTATAATTTCATGATACATGCATGATTTGGTTTGACATTTCATAATTGATTTCATGTAAGATTAAAATTGTAAAAACGTGATGACTGTCTGGGGCAGAACAAATGAAGGTTCCCTGTCAGTAACGCTACACTGGACCATGACTGCATACGCCACACACAGGTGGTACAAACGTACCGTACAAACACATCTGTCTGTCTCAGTCTCACTCAGGTCTGACTACAAGAAGCGGCCAACGCTTTTCTCTTCGCAGATGAGTATATGGATGGGAACTTTTTCCATAGCATTCATTATTCATATAGATTGCTTCATAGACTTGTTTGACAGCATTATCATCGGTGTTGGATTCATGTTGATTTTCATTTAACAACTGCTAGGGAGCAGTTCGGCCAAATACGTTTTCACACCCCATGAAGCCTTAAAAATTATGGAGATTGACTATTGGCTTAGGAATGTGACCAAAACAATATCTCAATTTAATTCAAGGCTTAATGAGGTGTGTACTTGATAATACAATGTATTTGTTTATTTATTTATTTATTTATGTATTTATTGTTTGTTTGTATATTTGATACAGAATGTTTTCAAAGGGCGGCTGTGTTTTTGAAAGTATACCACAAGGTGGTGCTGTAAGACCAGATTTTTAGAGAGTCACTGGTTCCTTGTGCCACTGTGGTTCTCAAACTGTTTCATGTCACAGAGGACCTATTTGTCTGCGGACCCGCATCTCAAAACATGTCTTGTGCTAGGGACCACCAGAAGCAAAGAATTTAGTTAAAAATGTGACACTAAGATTTGTATTTCTGCTATTTTGTAGTAGCCAAAAAGTATTTAAGTATTGTTGTATTAACTAATCTTGCTGGGGAACCTCTGGTACTCCTTCAAGGACACCTCATGCTTCGATAGGTGGGCACCTCAATGCAATATTGGCTATTTTGTCCACTATGTAAAATAGCCACTTCAACAGTTCAACTTCTTGTTTATGCCCCAAAATGACTGGATATGCAGGTTTTGTAGCAATTTCTTTATGTATCAGGTCTACATGTTATTGTTAGATCTTAATTGTTATTTGTCAAAATAAGCCAACTTTACTTTACTTGAACACGTTTTCCAAATATTAAAACTTAAAATTTCAACATTTGGGTAAAGAATAACCAATTTAACACCAATCAAGAGCCCATGCACTCTTCCATTGGTGCCCACCTATCCCACACCACCTACATATTTCCTGCCTAGTGTTACTGTACCTATACTGTAGATTGGAGCATCAATTACTAGTTGTGTTTAACCGTCATAGTAGTTGACTGTAGTTTCCGTGGAAAAGCTTTTGGCTGAATTGTGCAACCCATTGTCTTTTGATACAGAGACAGTTGTGAATTGTGTAATGTGTAATTTTCTTTGTGGATCATTTGTCACAGAAATTGCTTCCCTGTGCCAACTAGCTACTGGATGCTTGAAGTTAATGTGTGCATTTATTTTATTTTATTTTATTTTATTTTATTTTATTTTATTTTATTTTATTTTATTTTATTTTATTTTATTTTATTTTATTTTATTTTATTTTATTATTATTATTATTATTATTATTATTATTATTATTATTATTATTATTATTATTAT
>OOFJ01028545.1:0-17204 GCA_900323375.1 Benthosema glaciale
CCACCACCACTGGCTCACTCCCCCAGCAAAACTGTTTTGGTGTTTACTCTCTACTTGATAATGTGAGGCTACAAACCTCATTTGTGTGCCCAGTCAACTGTGTTAGCGTATCCAGTGTAGGACAAAGCTTGTTGCCGGATGACCCAGACAGGAAGGCTTTGTCATGCCTTTGACCTCTTTTTTTTGGGGGGAGGGGGGGTTATATGTTTGTGTATGCTAGTGGTACTGGTCACTGTGTGTATGTGTGTCACAGGGCAAATGTGTCAGACTACCCCTCCCTCACATAGTCTGTATTCTCAAATGAAGTAATTGCAGTGCAATTAACTTGTAGCCTGCAACTAACTGTTGGCTGCCCACACCGGACAGTCCCTTGTGCTGTTCTGTTCTTGGAATAATGACTCAGGATAGAGATGACTCTTGCGTTACTGCACATGGACTACAGGGATGTACATGACTAGCACCAGGACAGTTGCCTTCTTACGTTAACCGTTTTACTGCTGACTGTTGTGCATTATATGCTTTTGCTGTTGATGGCCTCTACACTTAGTTATTATCCATGTACATTACTTTATCATCTATGCCAAACTCAAGAAATCTCACGTTCAGGTATATTAAATCCTGTGCCAATCATGATAAATTAATGCAAGAGTATTAATCCAGAATTAATATGTTTAATCCCTAATCACACCACGGGGTCACCGTGCAACTACTTGGATCCAAAAGGTTGCAAGGAGTTGCTTGGTGACCCTTTGGTGTGATATGGTCCATTGAAGCACTTGGGACAGCGTGCGTCAACGCGCAACAAGACAAATCACACCGCAGGGACATGCGCTAAAACAGTCTTGCCCCTTTGGTGTGATTAGGGCTTTAGTTAAAATTACTGCTGGTCGCTTGTTAGTCGCTTCACCGTCGCCTATGACGTTGTGACGTCATTGAAATCCCCAAACTCCACGTTGTGCGATCTTAGCAGCGTTTTGCGCAGAATTGATGCTCAGATGAGGTGATATTAGGTGAGGGACGCTGTTAGGAGCTTAATGAAGAATTATCGCAACCTCCTGGTTAGCATATTGGCATTTCTGAGGCTAGAGAAGGGGACTGATGGTGGCTCGAAAATGGCAGATTACGACTTCCAGTTCACGGGTTCTTCTTCGTGGCCTTTTTTTGTGTGCATTCTGTTGACACTGCCTGATTCACCAGGATGCTGGATGGCTTGATTCTAGACTAAAAATAATTTGTATAAATATTTTTGTAAATCTGTATTGGAAAAACGAATGGCTGATTCGTCAGTGCGTCCAGAAACTGCTATGCTCTATATAGTCTGCACATATGATATCCATTCATTGATAAAGGCTCTAAATGTTCATATTACTGATGGGATGCACACACAGATCCGACATGCGGGAACAACAGTAGGACATGCAGTCGAACATGCGCTGCTCTGTGCTTGCTGTTAGCGTCAGGGTTTGAGGTACAGGGTCAGATACATCTATCTATACATCCATTCCTATAGTGGCAGCAATGTGGACATGAAGACGTTTGGTTGTAACCCGACAGAGTTGTGAGCCTGACAGACTTTCTACAGCATGGCTTTATTTATGTCAGAATGAAAGTTGCCACAGGGAATTATTAATGTCGTATGCAGAGGGAGAGAGAGAGAAAGATGGCCGAATAGATGACTGGAAGGGTGGGCAGAAAGGCGGACACATAGTTGGTTTATGGACCACATGATGGAAAGGTGGTGCAGATGAAACTAAGGCACTTACATGTAAATAAGAACTAAAGTTTTAAATGTAGACATTTTCTCAATGTAGGGTAGTACTAGTAGGTGCATGTAACGTAGTAATAGTAAAGCAGGGCCACATACTGTACAGGGCTTAATGTGTAGTAGTAGTAGTACTATAGTGTTTTACTTGGCCCTGCTGCCAAAATGTAAAGCTATTTTTGAGAAATTGCCACACCAATAGATTTATATACACACACGACCTTAAATTGGAGAAGAGCACCAAAATGCAATCTCAAATGGATGATATATGGCCTATAGTTAGATTAATAGTTAATTCCCCTATTTTGTTCCCCTCTAAAGTGTATCAATAAATCCCACCTATCTGAAGCATAAAGGGTGCATTTTTCTGCATTTGGCTGTGATATCAATCTTATTCATTAAGGATAACGTTTTGCTGTTAAATCAAACGAGGCAAATGTATTTGTATAGCACTCTTCATACACAAAAAGGCAAATCAGAATGATTTTCACAAGGCATAAAAAGGCTGTTTAAAAAGGCTGTAATAAAATAAATTTATAAAGTATATAATTAATAAAATGGAGCAATAAAAACACTGGGCGTGAATGATTAGGTGTTCTATTATGTTTTTCCTTTTGCTCCTCCTATTGGTAATGCAATCACATTTGTTAGTATAATATAATTGTCTATGTAAGAGCATTCAGCCTCATAAAGGACAATGTTGTAGCCATCAAAGGTAGCAGCTAAACGGGAAGTAATAGTTAACATTCATAGATTTGACCCCAGTGACTGAAAGGGAGTAAACTTTTTAGCACACTGGTGATTGCATTTCAGAGACATGTTGACGTCTGCTCAGTTTTATGGCTGCTAGCCCTACAGAAATGATTAAGATAATGTTGAAGATCATGATCATAGTGTCCCTTAGGACATCCAAATTGGGTCTATTTGTTCAAGTTCACTGCGGCACAGTAAAAACCTCAGTGATCAGTTAACTCCGAAAGTGTACTAATTGTGACAATCATAGGTTACATTAGTACACTCATTACATAATCGTCTAATCACAATTATTTGAGATCACAATTAATTTGTCTTAATCGTCATAATCGTGTCCATGTTGAAAAATGTTCCTACATAAAAAAAGAAGCAGAAATGGCAGATCAACAATTTTATAATGTGCGTTGTAAGCTTGTAGGATCAGCTGTTTCTGCTATTTTAACAGTAACATATAAAAATGGCAGTAATTTTTGTCCTGGTATATTTCTATTTGTCATATCTGCCCTGTGCACTTTCTTTTTATTACGAAGCCTAAAAGACAAACGGAAATGTAATTTCTATTCATAATGTTCCAATCTCCCAATGCGAAAACACAATTGAATCGTTAATCGCAATTATCTGTGTGGACAATTAATCGTCAACTTAAATGTGTAATCTTGACAGCCCTAATGTAACCAAATGGGCCCGCTCTGTCGACTGAGGAATGTGAAGTGAATTATGACCCTCGTGGCTCTCCATAGCAAACCTCACACTGTGATGTGTTGTGAGCATGTAGTACAGCGTTGTACTTTCTTTGGCGTTAACATCACAGATGATTTGACTGAGAAAAGTGCCCAGATCTTCCGCTTTGAAAATACTGGCCAACTTTGTATTGACTTGTTAATATCAGCCTTGTTCTTCAGAGGGAGCGGGAACATCAGTTGTGTTAGCGAGAATCTAAATAATGTATAATCACAGACGCTTGAATAAGAAGTTGCCTTTGGAAGTTATTGAAAAATCAACAATACACGTTAGCAATAATTGATAATGCAGTATCACTGCATTGATGCAGAATCGTCCACGCCCACATTGTGAATTTATGATGCGTCTTTGAATTCTTTACATTTTTTACTTCTGTTTATTGATGATGTGCTGGTGTCAGACTACAGTTTTAAATGGATTATATCAGACTGATAATGATTGATTGCCATCCATCCACATTATTTGCCTGCACCTTTTTAATAGGCTTTAATTGTTTACGCCATACTGCGGCTCCTGAGATGCACTGGACCAGCCTGAATTTGAGGCGTGATGGAAGCCCTTTGGTTTTAAACGTCTCTGCGCACTTCAGCAATTCCTAGTCCTACTCATCAAATGTTTTCTAAAAGTAGTTTACCAATTTGTCCTGTCTCTTTAGAGGCAGTACATTCTCATATATAATTTCTGCTTCCGTTCACCTTATATCTAATCCTAAGAATAAAATGTATTTATTTATTTTGCTGTGGATACTTAAGTAAACTGAAAATAACAACTCTTTTTCTTTTTTTTCTTTTTTTTCCATCTCAGGTGATTCCATGAGGCAGGCCTCGGGGGAGTTTGCAGAGGACCCTTGCTCTTCAGTGAAGAGAGGCAACATGGTCCGTGCTGCCAGGGCCCTCCTGTCAGCTGTCACTCACCTACTGGTGCTGGCAGACATGTCTGATGTCTACAAGCTGCTGCTACAGCTCAAACTGGTTAGTCAGTCACCTTCCTTTTAAGTATTTAGGACACGCTCTCCTTAATGCTTCAGAAAATGAAACCAAACTCTCGCATCCTCAAAAGGAAAGACCTTGAATTTAGACATGATTACCTTGCCCGGAGAGAAGGTAGTTGCTGTGCCTTTCAGCTTTCTTTAGCACATTAAACTTTGATTGCTCACCTTGAATGAGTAAATGACATGTGTGTGTGTGTGTGAGACAACAGGGAATGGCCCTTCCTGTTTCTTTTACTTTCAGCATAAAGTCTTATCGGTGACTAACCTCTTGATGCAATCACACGCGCTCAGACAGGCACAGCCAATGAGGTCATGTGAACTATTTAAACGGGCGAGACATGCCTCTTGTCAGAGTTCCTAAAAGGGCCAGAGGCATACTGCATTGCCATGTTGTGATAACAACCAGGCCTGTACGGATCTGAATGGCGAGACGGGACACAAAGCTCTTGGAAAAAGACTTGGCTACTCCCCCACATTTTGAGGGTTTGGAAATGTCCACAAATATGTATGGTATTACAGTGCTTGGTGTCACTCGCATGGGGATCCACCCTGTTATTCAGTTGGCTTCCAGTTAATTTAAAACATAACTGTGTAGAACCTACTCTTAGCCCTATCTTATCGGAGCTCTGTTTATAGCCTTCTACTTCATTATGTTCATATCCTGCCGCTTCCCTGTCGGACAGAACCACCAGAATGTGGAGGCCACAGGGAAATGAACCGGCTAACATCCCAAAAGAAACCTTGAGAAGAAGCCTGTGCCATGTTTCTGTGGGCTGTGAAATACATTTTAGCTTTTGATTCATGAATCAGTTTTCAGTGGTGACTTGCAATATGACAATGACCTTGAAGTTTTTGGTATATTTCTCTATAGATTCCTATGATTTCTTCTTGACCTTTCTGTTTTCTTCCCACAAATTACTAAATATAATGCACCTTCTAATTTATTTTTGTATAAATAAATACTAGTAACAAGAACCCAAATTAAGACATTGATGTTATGCAGAGAAAATCATGCTGTCTAATATACACATTTGTAATCATTATCTATCCTTCCCATCTAAACCGTTCAGGTGGAGGAGAACCTTATGAAAGTGCGTAATGCTGGAACAGAACAGGACCTGGGGATCCAGTATAAAGCCCTGAAGCCAGAAGTGGACAAGCTGAACATCATGGCTGCCAAAAGACAGCAGGTAAAGTACAGTTATCCAAAAGGAGAGGGAGAGAGAAACTGGATGAAATACAGTGATGGGTCACAAGCGGTAGGGATTTGATGAAGGGTATGTTTGAGGTGAGGGATAGGTTGCATTAGCAGGTCGTTACCGGAATAGGTGTTATCAGGTTGATTTGTCGCTGTGTATCACAGGCGGCCCACAGAGCAAGTGAGAGAGGGAGTACTGCATGCTTTTGCAAGAAGATTAGATGCTATAAGCATGAACAATCTCCTTTATTACTGGTAACGGGGAGAGGGTGGAGGACAGTATGAGTGTGTATGCTGGCTGCAGCATTGGTGACAAAACCCATTATCTCAAGATGAGAATTGGTGATTTTCTCTATTGTATCATAAGCGGTAGTCAGCAGTGACGTGCATTCCATGATGAATTTTCTTAGTGACACGACTGAGTAATGGGATGAGCACAGCTTCCTTTCCAGTACAGATCAACTAGGTATACAAACCTTGCAATGCTAATTTTTAGAGATAAAATACAGGGAGTGGCACCTTTTGTTATGTTAATGTTTGTTTTGTTTGTGTTTCACGCCCGCTTGTCCCCATTCTCTTTTCACATTTTCAGATAGACTTTAAAAATCTATTTATGCTTACAATAGCGTAAAACAATAGCTTCGATAAAAATCTGTAGAAAACGGGAAAGGTTTGGGAACCACTGCGTTTAACATTTTAAATGCTTTGGGAAGGACTTGAGGATGACCCGTTCGGGAGCTGTTGTTGCTCTGCTGGGCACAACATTTTCAAACGCGCCCAGACTTCAGGTCTGTTTTCCTTGCCAAGTTAAATATTGAGTGGAGAGAGTGTAACACGCACAGTACATTGTTTTCCCGCTTTTTAAAATCTTGCACTTTTTCAATTATGCATATGAACTTGTGCCAAGTTTTTAAGCTGACAGATGAAAGACTGCATAGTCATTGCATTTGATTTGCATTCTTACGGTGAAGAAAAAGTGCCCAATGTGGTGCTAAAACCTGCAGAAAACAAACATAAAAAAAACACATGGTAAAGATGGAATGGTCGGGAAAGTGTACCCAACCTAATTTATATTGCATTTTACGGCAGTGTTACTAGCCGATCTAGTAGGATCTACAAGCTCACAACAATGTCACATCGACCCATTTCCCTTCCTCTAACAAAGTTACTGCTACCACCAACAAACTGCAGGCTTATCGATTCTTCAAGTGAAATCCATTTGCATTTAACAGTTGCAGGATCCCCTGGAAAAACAATGGTAAACTTACCTGATCTTCCTAAAGCTTAGAGGTTGTAGGGAATTGCAATAACAGATGACATGACAGGAATCTACAGACATTTTGTTTCACAAACATTCTCTCATCACATGAAAATATGGTTGATTATCAATTGATTTGTTTTTCACGCTCATTTGTTACTGTTTCAACTGATTAGCAGTTGGAGGAGAAGCTGTCAATAAGACATTCTTTAACCCATTTTGACCTGACATTAGATTCTACATTAATGCCTTCTAAATTCTGACCGTTTTTTGAAAAACGCACGTGTCTATGTCCGTGGTGCTCAAACATTTTCATGTCAAGGACTTCCGAAAATATATGAAATTGGCTTCCGACCCCCATCTGAAAACATGTTGTTCCAGGGACCTCCCAGAAGCAAAGATTGGAGTTAAAAACGTTCGCTCTGAAAGAATATATTGAAAGATTTGCGCTACATTTTCACGATTTATCAAAAATAGCAGACCTACAAGCTTGTGGCGTGCCACTCTGTGGCGTGCTATGAGCTTGTAGATCTGCTATTTTTCAATAGCTAAAGCACAACATAATGGTTGAAACAGCAACAGGGGTTCCCGCCCAGAATGGATTAATAGGGATTAAAAGCTTTGCTGATGTATTTGAAACCATAAGCCTGCATATACATAATATCAGTAGGTAATCAAAATAAATAAGGAATGCTATTCAAATGGTTGCTTACAATTTGCATAGCATTTCTATGTACATTTATCTAATGAAAGGCAGAAATGGCACGTACATGACATAATGTGCTTGAGTGTCTGTCACTTTTGTTTGACAGATGTCAGGGAACGTTCGTTCATGTCATTATTGAAAGAGCTCTTGTTGGAGTAAGAGGAATCCAACACCGTCCACTGTTTTTCTACCCACACATTCTGCATTCTAAATCCTGGGACTCTGCCAAAGTTAATTTTCCTCTTTTCAAAACAAAGTCATTCACACATAAACCAATCAAAGTGATTGCATTGCATTCACACACACTGCTACGGTTCACATAAATGCTAATGTTGAGCAAGAGTTTGAACAATGCTTTACTGCCAACCCTCTGCTCCATTGCTGGTGGTATCTCCAGCAATTAGAGTTGGTTAGTTAGTTAGAGCTCACTGTAAACTCACAATAAACATAGGAGCAGAATTCAGAAGGTGGCGAGAAGCTTTGGAACGGGTAGGGTTGAAGACCCATACAGGACACAAGACCGTTTGTCATAAGCATCTTGGACACATCTTCCAACACTGCTGTTGTCTGAAAGATTGATGTTGTGGCTGTGCGATGATGGTCAATGCCAGACCGCTATAACAACTACCTGTAAAACTAAAAGGATGTTATGCAAAAGTAGTCATTATTTTTTTTTATTATCTCCCTTAGGAGAATTGCCAAGCCATGTCCTTACCAAGTCATGATTATCAAGGTCAAATATTGTTCCAGCATATGTCGGCTGACATAGGACGTAGTTTCTTCACACAAGTAGATTTATATGTACAGTAATGAACAGAAGTATAAGAATAAGCACTATAACCAACTAAGCCCTATTCAAATGTTTTGATTAAAATAGGAAAGCCTGGTTGAATGTGGTTTATCTAGGGCTAGTTCCAGACCAGTTGAGATTGAGATCTGATTCGGAATCCAAGGTGCTTTACATAGATTGTGCATTACATTTCACCCATTCACACACACATTCATACACCGATGGAGACGGAAACCATGCAAGGCACCAACCAGCACATCAGGAGCAATTTAGGGGTTCAGTGTCTTGCTCAAGGACACTTCAACACTAACTTTGGGAGAGCCCGGGTTCGAACTGTCAACCTTGCGGTTCACATCCGGCCACTCTACCCCTGATCCGCCACTGCCCCAGCCTAAAATTGCAATGATGTTTTAATGGAATGGAAGAATATACCAAAACGAGCGGATTAAATAATGTGTTTTACAAGGGTTTTTTGGTTGAGTAAGGCAGTTGGAAGGAACATTGAATTTATTTTATTTCTGCAGCCTGCATATTTTTCTAAGCCATATATCTTTTAAACACATTCATTAGTGCATCCCATATTCCTTCCAATGAGAAAATCGGGAATATATAGTGCCGATGTCTCCATAGTAATGTATTAAATGGCAAAGGCGCATTGTAATGTCCCGATTATGAGTGTATAGTGTTACCCCAGGGAACAGAAACAAATCTGGGTCATCTGGTGTAAGCTTTGTCACACTTAAGTGTCTCCACGAGGGCATAACAGGCTCATTTTTGAATCCAGCATATTCTGCTCCCTCCTTCCCTGTGGAAATCACTTCGCTACACCTGTTCCCCTGTTGCCTGTACCTATAAAGCATTCTGCTCACTTCTCACTCATCTAACCTTTTCTGATTGTTCTCTTGTTTCTCCCTCGCTGGTAGGAGCTGAAGGACGTCACCCACAAGGACCAAATGGCGGCTGCCCGTGGGGTGCTGCAGAGGAACATCCCCATGCTGTACACGGCGTCTCGTGCGTGCCTGCAGCACCCAGACGTGGCGGCCTATAAGGCTAACCGTGACCTCATCTACAAGCAGCTGCAGCACGCCGTCTCGGGCATCTCCAACGCTGCTCAGGCCACCGCCACCGAGGACTCTATCCTGAACCAGTCACCTGGAGGCGGAGAGTTGGCCTTCGCCATCAACAACTTTGACGTAGGTTCAGTGACGTCGCTTTTGACCCAGTTGCTTCCTATTCGCTCGCCTTTCGCATATTACCCACACAGCACAGTGAATGAATCAATACGCCGCAGAGGAGACCTTATTATTAACCAACAAACAACCTTTTTGCTATGGACAGAATTTCTTTGGTTCCCAGCTCAGTATGATTATGATTCTATTTTGTCAGTTTAGCTGAAATTTGTGCTGATCAGGCTCATAATTTGAACACTTGGCTTATAATGTTTAATAATCATATTAATTGGGTCTTGGAGTCATTATTGCCCGGCAACGCTTCGCGTCATTGGACGACCTGCTCTATACAGCCGCCTCTGCATTAGATGAGCTAAGTTTCCCTGGATAAAAGAGCTGATACACTGGCGTGTATCTGTTCCTTAAGAACATGTTTTCTCAGCAGCCGACCTTGGGGTCAACAGGCTATCAGGTTGCTCCCACACTACGTCGACAAACTGATATTTTTGTGCTATGTGCTATGGCCCGATTACCTCCTTGCTATTACTTGAGAATATTTTTTATTATATCTCGATATGATGATTATTATTATGTTTTTTTAAGTGTACATTTATAGTGTCAAAAGCTGCATTTCTGTGCACCTTCTGTGCCCCCCCACACACACACAGGCACACACAGGCACACAAATAGTGCCTTTATTGAGCACCATTTACGGCCACCTTAAATGCATCGAGTAAAACATGGATAGGACGGTTAAAAGCTACATTTCCCCTTTTAGTGAGTCTTTCTAATCATTACTTAATGATGAGATAAGACCTTAAGAAATAAGCCAGCTCTCCACTTAATTTTTAACACCACTAATCTCCCACACACCCATTAGTTTTCTGTGATCATGGCAACATCTCTGTGGCGGGATGGGATCGGATGTATAGGACTCTTGCATCACCGCTAATGGTCCTCGTAATTAGGGAAAATAAATTACATAGGTAGATATGTCCATCCTGATATACTCAATTTATTGTACATAATGTAACTCTTAGGCGAAGTTGGAAAGCGTGATTCACATGGATTTAAACAGTTTGTGAGTACATCCACACAGAACACTATTACATGAGGATGATTTCGAAAGGAGTCGTCACCAAATTAACTCATTCACTTCATTTTTGGATGATTTGTTTTCATAAGCCCACCGCCAAAGATGACTTTTGACAATTTTAGTTTTAGTTTAGTAGATTTAAGTTGAAAATGGATCTAAATACTGTTGTGCACAGTTGCACTGAATCTGAGACGAACCGTATTCACTGCCTCCTCCATCTCTTAATGCAGCAATCAGTGGTGTTTCCTCTCTTGTATCAGCTGGTATCCATCACCCACACGCTCGTAGCGCGGCACTCGTTGCCGTGCTATGAGCTTGTAGATTAGCTATCTTCTCAATAGCTAAAGTATAAAATAATGCCTGAAACACCAAAAGGGGTTCCCGTCCCGAATGGGTTAAAATAATAATAAACATTTTCAAGATTTTTCAAAAATATATAGTATAAAATGGGGATTAAAGGACCACTTGACCACTTTTCAACCAATCCTGAGGTGAGACCAATCGTGACTATTGTGAGGACCAATTATATGAAGATGGGTTGAAAAGTGGTGAAGTGGTCCTTTAAGTGATTCAATAGTATGTGGATTTACTGCCTCTAGACACTGGTCAGTGATGGACTTCCCCAATAAACAGTAATAACAATATTGAGCTTTATTTTAGACATTGTCTAAAATGGCACAGGATTGGTTATCTTTTCAGGGTTACAGGACAATAGTCGAGTTGTTTTCAACCACAAGCCCTAGCGTTTCTATTCTGGGGGCGAACGTTCGGCAAAAATGGCAGCTCTAGAAGCTAACGTGTCACGCCAAAATCCGCTGTGTGCTATTTTCAGCAATGAGATTTGGTGTTGAAGAGTGAACTCGGTGAACCTAATGCACACCCCAGGGGACCCCAGTGAACTAAGTGTATATAGGGTTTAAGTGTTTAAACTGCTTGGGATTTTAAAACCTCCCAGAGGTGCGTCTCCCTCACAGCAGCCATATGGCATGCCTCTGTGAAGCTTCAGAAAATGAAATATGAGGATGAAGCATAAATGTACACGAAGCAAGACGACAGGACTACGGCGCCTTGGATCTGATGCACCAGTGATTTCCTGGTGACCAGGCAGAAAGTTGTGTGTATATATAATATATATTTTTAAGACATACTTTTTTTCCCCAGACTAGCTCATTTCAGATGCTCAATTTCAAGCGCAAGGCAAAATTAATGAATGAGTCACACATACGCACACACATACATACACTTTCTCGGTCTCTCCCTTCTCGGGTGCTTGTTGCCATGGCGACGTGACACGCAAGCAGAGCAGGTCAGATGAGATGGAATGGAGGTTGCTGGTGATGGTTTTGATAGAGGATGGGCCACCTAATAAAGCGGAATTCTAACAACTGAATTGTTGAATATTTTATTGGCTGTAAGGCACCGACGGTTGCGCATGTGTGTTTTTTTTCCTTTTCTGTCAGGGTAAGATTGCTTTCTTCTCTTGCTGCCGCAAGCAAAATTGTGGTACCTTACCCTCTGCAATGCTTCTCCAGCATGTCAACTACGTCCCCCTCTTGGCAAGCTTGCCCCCGTGAAATCGGACGTAAACAAGTGTTCTCTCTCTCCCATCCTGCAGATATAATGGCAGAATGGGTTGTGATGCAGGTACAGCGCCATTGTGGCTCGTATGAAAGGGCGTAATGAAACAAGGGCTATAAAATCTAATTCATCCACAAAAGAGCATTATCTATTCATAGGCTCATCTGTTAACAGAAATGGCTCCCATTATCTGCTGTCAAGACCAGGAGCCCACTGCATGCTGTTTTGACTCATTCCTTATTCATTTATTAACACTTTATTGCAATATATTAAGCTAGTAGGAGTTACAAAAATGTGCTTATACTTTTAAAAAGTTTCATTAAAGATAGTGTTTGTTTATGGCTGTACCAGTGTCCCCCAATCTTAGTTATGAAATGAGAATATACATTTCATTAGTGTGATAGACCGACTGCATTGCTTGCTTGGCCAAGATCAGCATCCTCCTTGTGTTGCCTTTACACCTTTTAGTGTCTTTATGACCTCTGGCTCTCATTAAAATGTATTAGATGTACATACGGTATGGGTTTGTAAAGTGATGAAATGTAATCTCAACATTTCGAATATGCATGAAATCGTGTCTCTTGCCTTTTGGCAGTCAAGTCTTTTAAAAATAGTCCCTTGATGACCTGAAAATGCATCAAAGCGGTTGTGTTTCTACTTGGCCAATGCCTTTCAAGCATGTCTGCACTTGGCTTCTTTGCTGTGATATAAATGACTGGCTCCCCCAGTTACCAACCCGCCAACAAATTCTTTAATAGTATAAAGAGCAAAGACATTCAAACTGTGTGTGTGCGTGTGTGCGCGCGCGTGTGTGTGTGAGAAATGAGCCATTTATCCCACAAACACAACCAAATCCATCTCCTGCTGTCCATTTGAGCCAGGAAATGAAGCGAGTGGTTTCCGACTCCTGTTTCATCAAATCCATTTCACCGTTTCACAGATTTTGGTCACCCTCGGCCATCTCCTGAAACTGTAGACCAGAGCATATTGTCTCTTGGCCCACGGGCTTGGAGAATAAAGACGGTTTAACCTTCAAGCTCTTCCCTCTAAATTTACCAGCCAGTCTGTCAAAATCTGTCAAATCAGCGCTCACACTCTTGCCAGCTCTCTCTCTGCTGGCATGAGAAGGAGAGATCGACATACTAGCATGGCTTTATCGTCTTTGTTTTTGAACACTTTGTGTAATTCTTTTTTTTTTACAGAAACAAATCATCCTGGATCCCCTGCAATTCACTGAGGAGCGTTTCCGCCCCTCCCTGGAGGAACGTCTGGAGAGCATCATCAGCGGTGCTGCCCTGATGGCTGACTCCTCGTGCACGCGTGACGACCGGAGGGAGCGCATTGTTGCGGAGTGCAACTCTGTCCGTCAGGCTCTCCAGGAACTTCTCTCCGAGTACATGGGCAACGTAAGTACCACTTGCATGGTCACCACCACACCTTGAGAAGCTAGTACCTACTCTCTACCTCCACTACTTCATTCTTTTCCTTCCCTAAACACTGGCAACTAATGTTGAACTAACTTCCTCAGGTTGAAACCTTCCAATTAGGTTGCACTGCTGGCCATCACCTGGCCATACCCCGATTGTGATACTAGTACCTTTTAACCATTGACACCTGAGAAAAATGCATACTATATTCTCCACACACTTTTTCCACAAGTTACTAGAACCGCTAGTGGAACAATGCAGTTCATAAAATGACATGAGTTTACTGTAATGCAGAAACAGAAAATAAATTTATGCCATATACAATATTATATTATGATATCCAGACGATATCTAGGCTCGTATCATGATATCAATATAATATTGATATATTGGCCAGCCGTAGTGTGTTGACAACATTACTCTGCTCTCATTTATTCTTTGCTTGCAGGTGCTTCATATTTCTTTCTCGTTTCAACACCTTCCCCCTGCCCTCATTTTACCTCACTGGTTGAATAATGGCAGTACTTAATCTCTAACATCTCCACTCCGTATTCCATATGTCGTCTTGTTCTTCATCACTCTCACCACCATATGGCTGAAAAGAGATTTTTTGCAGATTTCAGTACCATGCCTTCGGACAAATTGTTAGGTTGGAGTAACTCTTGGCAACTGTATTCCACAGTTAGTGGAGAAACATGACTGTCCTTACTGTAACCTCTGATTGTTTCATTTTCTGGCATAACAATTTGATTTCCATTTCCGTGACTGGCCTCTGCTAGCATCGCAGGGTCTTACAGATATTTGAGACCTCCATATTACGCTATAGATTTTCTGATTTATGTTCTCAACCGCTTAGGCCCAGGATATTCAACTAGGTTAGGACCCAACTGTGACAACAAAAAATAAATTCTGACATGTCCAAAATGTGAATGTCAGGGTAAAAGTGGTTATGGCTGTAAGATAAGACAAACATTTTAAATGTTGCAATAAATTTGCTGTTCCTATTGGCAGTATAGCTTATGTATGTTCCATAGTGTGCCTGAAGGCTTGCATCAACAAACCATCACAAATGACATTGGAAGCTAGTTTCCCTGGTGTCTGGTTTTGACAATCGATTATATTCACTCCGTTTGTATTGTGGGCATGATTATTGTGTTTTCTTGGATTCATTCTTGTCATGTAACTTGAGTAAATCCTGGAAATGGGTTTTTCACCCCTTAGTCATCCATTTTATCAATTTATTTAAGTTTTTCCTCTGCATCCTCTTTGTTACTATTCAGCTCCATACCTCTCCTCCCAGCATAAATCCTGCTATCTTCTCTATAACCACTCTCTTACACTCATCTCTCTCTTGTGCATGCGCGCGCACACACACACTAGGGATGCAGCGGTTCTCTGTATATATGAGGCGTGGGACACCATCCGATTTATAAATGAGCATAACGAACTTCGTGATGCTGATGTCCTCTCCACTCGTCGTAGCTGGAGATCATTAAAAGTTATTTCCATCAGACCAGTTCCAACCAAGTACTCTATGATTGTATTATTTGTTAGGAACTTTTCAAGTGAGTGTTCTAAACATAACATTCTCAAGTTAAATCCTTGCAGCGAATAAATATAAGCCGGCCTTTAATTGCTGTAAAGGAAACTGAAGTGATGTTTTTCTTTGCGACAGTACCTCCGTCTCTTCCCCACAAACATATGCATGCGTACAGCATATCCACTCCCTCACCACTTTGGGGTATCAACACAGTGTAGCCACCTGATGCCAGTGCTGAGGCCATTCTGTGGAGTTCTCCCTCTGCATTGTATATTTATCATACTCCCCTATTAAAAAACAGTCACCCCTGCGGCCACAGTCAGTAGACTCGGTACAAACAAGTTTAGTGTCTTTTCCCTGCATGTATTTGTAATGCATTTATCAAGCCATTAAGTAACAGGGATTTCCTAGTCCCACACTAATTGCCCACACCAAAATCTATTTATCATTAAATGGGCACCATTATTCTCAGAAAATGACACATTTACAAAGTTGGTGTTTACTCTGTGATCAATCTCCATTGTATTTACTTGGTTGTTTCATGGAAGGGAGCATGCCGCGCTAAGGAAATGTGCTTTGCCTAATCGATTTAAACTGGCATGTGTCCAAGCGCCACCTAAGCTTGTACGGATCAACGGTTTCTAAAGCATTTGTACTGGGTCTGGTCTCATGTGTGCAATTTCCAATATTTCTACTGTCACGGTTTCAGCATTGCTGCTAGTTTAGGTCCTTACCAGCCAGCATGCCTTGGTGAATTATCCGTTCTATCATGCACCCCTTTTTTTTTTTTTGTGCATTGCCATATGGACATTGATGTACATGCCTTAACTCCTAAGCCACTCAGCTTTCACATGAAAGTTCCCTACGTTGCCTGGGTTTGTTTCATTGTATACCTGATCTGAATTGATTTGTTTTCCAACAGCTCAAGTGCACATGTAATCACTGTAAAAATCTTGCTTAATCCTTGTAAATAAGCCAGTGGAATCATTTAAGCTGTCAGGGGGCGTGAAAGGCAATGTATCCTGTTCCATTCTGGGTATTTCCATAATGAGAAGTTAGAATGTGCCTCGCTGCCACAGCCTCCCCAAGGGACTCCTGCCAGTAAAGCACAGCTTGTTGTCTGTAGGAAGGGTTGGTGTTCGGGGAGGAGCAATGTACCTTGGCAATGTCACATTTCTGTCCCAGACATGTGCCATCTCGCTGTCTTCCTGTGTTTGTCTTTCTGTCCCTCTCTACCGTTCGGATTGTCTCGTACACGTCTCTCACATGTGTCCCTCCATTCTCTGGTCCTCATTCATGTTGCCTCTTTTCTTTTGGCCTGTGACATCTGTGTTTTAACCAGCGTGTGACTCTCCTCCCTGTAATTTAACTGTGAAATTGCTTTTTGATGTTGGGATTCCAGACAATGAGAGAGCCAGCCAGCCAGAGAAATTATATTACTCTGGTATAATGCCTTATTTCTCACTACGTAGCACGTAGCATGCAACCTTGCATGATCCACGTTTTGATGGTGCAGTGTCCAAAACACATGAGCTGCTTTCACACAGATTTTTCAAGGCGGGAATGTTGCTCGATGATTCAACCTCGTTCTGTATAGAACGCACAGACATGGAATGCGGTGGTGGGCTGGGGTCGTTGTTCTGCTATTAAGTAGGCAGAGGTGGTAGTCAGAGCCAAGGCGAAGTCTCACGTTTTTTCTCTCTCCCTCACATTAGTGATTTATTTTCTACATTCTGGCTCCTCAGAGGTGAGCTGTCTAGATTCTAAATTAAATTAGCCCCAGATAGAGCCTCTTCTAGACTTTAGAAGAGGGTCTATCTGGGGCTAATTTAAAGAACCGCTGGGATGATCAGAAGCACATTTCTTGTGCACGCTGCCGAGGGAGTCACTCCCACATTGACATAAATTGTGGATTTTTATTTTTAGACCTTTAATTTTATGCGTGAAGTCAAAGTATAGAACAGCTTTAACGACTTAAACTGTATAGTGTGCCACCAGATACTGTAACACTGTTTAAAAGAATAAGTCGGTATAACAGCATTACTCCTTGACACACAGAAAGTGGTACAACATTTTGGCACATGGCTGTCGTCAGGTGAACTGATTTGTATACCAACCCTCCTTAAAACCCATTTCAGCCTGAAAACGATGCCTTCTAAATACTGAAAGTTTTCTGAAAAAACCTTATTTCTATG
>OOFJ01028565.1:0-11352 GCA_900323375.1 Benthosema glaciale
CTACCTTTTTTAAAGATTAAAGTCAATATCGTAGGATAGGATAGTTCACACTTGAAGTGAGGGGTTCTCTATATATCAATAATGAATATATGAAATCGGTCAGGTCAAGAACGTGGTACGCCCTCTATGCTTGTGTTGCAGGTGACGTCAGTGATAGTTCACACTTCCGTGAAGTGAGGGGTTCTCTATATATCAATAATGAATATATGAAATCGGTCAGATCCAAAAAGTGGTACGCCCTCTATGTTTGTGTTGTAGGTGATGTCATTATGACATGTTTTACTGTTTCTGGATACTGTATGTATGTATACATGAATAAGGTCTGTAACCCATCTCCGTTACGTCATCACCAAGACAAACATAGAGGGCGTACCGAACCTTCGGTCTGACCGAAATCTTTACTTGCGCACTCTGCTTGCGCAAGTAACAAGTCTGGATGCATATCAAGAGTCCATTGTGTGACCGGCTAACTCCTGTACTGTAGGTGTTGCGTGTGTGACATAATTAAAATAGCATCCCCAAAGAAGAAATCCCCAATACATAGCCATGCTTGGTGTGACGTTTGTGCTCTCTTATAAGTACTGTCAATATATAAGTACTGTCTTATGTTGCACTAATGCACTTAGTTCTACCATTGGTGTTTGCAATTTGACCATCGGAACACCTGCAGAACCATAAGGTTGGAACAATACACTAAGTTCAGAGGTATAAATTGAACTATTTATTGAATAGTCATCATTGTAAACATGGATGATAAGGAGAGACTGAAGAATTTCAAGAACAAGGGTCGTGATTTAGACTCTATGAGAAGACAGAGGACTGAGGTGGCAGTGGAACTCCGCAAGAACAAACGAGATGAACACCTTCTCAAGAGGAGGAATGTGTCCGAAGACATCTCTGGGGACTCGGATGTTGATGATGGAGATTGGAGATCGCAAAACATCTCTCTTGAAGAAATAGTAAGGAATTCTACCAGTGAACACCCGGGAGTGCAGCTGAGTGCTGTTCAAGTTGCCAGGAGGTTGCTGTCTGGTCACCATAACCCCCCCATAGATGACCTGATCAATGCTGGCTTCCTTCCCATTCTGGTTCACTGCCTTGGGAAAGATGACTGCCCCGATCTCCAGCACGAGGCAGCCTGGGCCCTGACCAACATAGCGGCAGGGACCTCAGAACAGACCCAAGCTGTGGTCCGGTCCAACGCCTTGCCGCTGCTGTTGAGGCTGCTCCAGTCCCCTAACCATAATGTGTGTGAGCAGGCTGTGTGGGCCCTGGGCAACATCGCCGGCGACGGCCCCCAGTGCAGAGACTATGTGTTCAGCATGGGTGTCGTAAAGCCCCTGCTGTCGCTCATTGGTCCCTCTATTTCCATTGCGTGTCTTCGCCAAGTCACCTGGATGCTGCTCAATCTTTGCCGCCACAAGGACCCTTCGCCGTCAATGGAGGCTGTTCAGGAGATCCTGCCGGCTCTTTGCTTCCTGATCCAGCACACCGATGACAGCATCCTGGCGGACACTGTATGGGCTCTGTCCTTTCTGGCAGATGCTGGAGATGAGCATGTCCAGATGGTCATTGACTCTGGTATCATACCTCGCCTTGTTCCGCTGTTGAGTCACCGTGAGGTCAAGGTCCAGACGGCAGCACAGAGAGCTGTGGGGAACATAGTGACCGGTACAGATGAACAGACCCAGGTCGTCCTGGACTGCAACGCTCTCAGCCACTTCCCCGCTCTCCTCGCACATACCAAGAGGAACATCAACAAGGAAGCAGTCTGGTTCCTCTCTAACATCACGGCAGGGAACCGGCAGCAGGTGCAGGCGGTCATCGATGCCAATCTCGTTCCCATGATCATCCACCTGCTCGACAAGGGAGACTTTCATACGCAGAAGGAGGCAGCGTGGGCTATCAGCAACCTGTCAATAAGCGGGAGGAAAGACCAGGTGGCCCACCTTATCGAGAAGAGCGTGATCCCTCCGTTCTGCAACCTGCTGGCGCTGAAGGACACCCAGGTGCTGCACGTGGTCCTGGACGGCCTCTGCAACATCCTCTGGAAAGCTGATGACCAGGTTGAAACCGTTGTACGTCTCATCGAGGAGTGTGGTGGTTTGGAGAAGATGGAACAGCTGCAGAGTCATGAAAATGAGGACGTCTGTAGACTGGCCAATGAAATTATCGACAAGTTCTTCGTGCCATCAGAATTTGATGCTGTCTCGAATCTCTCCTTCTTCAGTTGAGCCACAGCTGTCAGCTTTTGTCTCCACACGTCTCAATATTTTCCAGTGACAATGAAAGGAGACATTAGGAGGTCAAACGTCAGCCAAATATGACATAAATTTAACCAACCAACACCACAGAAATTAATGTTTGTTTCGAGGCCTAAAACAAACATTATCACCCGTTGCTTAAACAAACATCATATTGTAATCGATGTTGTAAGATGATAAGAGCGCCCCTCACTTCACACAGGTGTTCTTTTTTGTTTACATATGCCTGTTTTGGCTTTTATTTGTTTGTGTCAACAGCACCTAGAGACCTGGCTGTTATTTGAATACAGACCACTATTAGAGGAAATACGGGACTTAAAAACTTCAGGGCAGCCTACTGAGCATGTTATCAGAACGATTAGTTAAACCCCTACCTAGAGCTCAATTGGCTCATGGTCTTTGATTCGAGCGGTGTGGTATTGCTTTTCAGAACGGATTTGTTTTGGTGTTTTCAGTCAAAACAAACATCCTCAAACATTTCCATATAAAGGTCATTGGAGGACCCCCAAATAGTCCTAGCTTATAGCCGTGACCTTTATTGCGAATTGGCTTATCAAAAGGAAAGGTAAATAATATATAATCAATACATAAACAAATGAAGGGTTTGGGCAACTTTCACAACAATATTACTTTCTTCTAAAAAGGTGACTGGTAGCAATGGATCAGTTTGAAATGCGGTGTATTGACAACACCAGAGGGAGTACAAACCATGTACAACCCAGATTCGGCACATCCAGTCTAATATCCTGATGTGGATATAATATTGATACTATAGTGATGTCCCAATCAGGTTTTTTGCTCCCGATCCGATTCCGGTCAGTTGAAAGATGATGATCGCATGTCATGATCGGATTAGGAGCCCTAGTAGTTAGTTATTATTAGGCACAAGCTCTTGTTAATGATTTTCATTGGTTCAATAATTATAAAGGACACACTAGAATGACTAGATCAACTATTGTTGCTACTTTTCCGTGACATGGCATTCATTTACAAAACAAAGAGATACAAGGTTTCTGCCCGACATCACAGTATCTATAAGCTACTATCTTATTCTGTAGGCTACAATTATTCACGGAACTTAATACCGTTCAGAGCATCTCACTTTTGTGTGGCTATGCCAGTATAAAGTCAATACTTGCCATTGTAGTTGTCAATACAGCCAAGAAGGGTCGAATTATACAATTACATTTTTGAAGTGTAGGCTACCAGATGGTTCCTGCATACCTGCTGCCAACCAGTAACCAACCATACAATATATTATATTGTATTGATAGGGTACAGTAAATGGGGATGGGGAATGGCACGCGGCAAAGGATGTCGAGCTCGGGAGTCAAACCCGCGGCACGCCAGATATATGGCCACCAGTGACCATATCCTGCCTGCTTGGATGAGATGGTGTGGGAGACCTTGACCTAACCTTTAACATATATAAGAAATTAATTCTACGTGACAGTTATTGTGTTCACATTTTCAACACAAAAGAATGTTTTTGTTTTGACGTTATTTAATAAAATCACCTTGGTATGAACGCCATCTTGGATTTGTCAGTAAATAATCTTTCAGTGAAATTACTTTCACTGATTCAGCCAGTTAGACACAAAAAAATCACACCCGTGTGAACTGAGTGGTGTGAGGTCTTATACGGACTGGCGTCCTTGAAGATTCTAAGATGCCTGTGTTTATAACGTGTCCCATATCAGGACATCTTCAGGACATCTTTTCAAGATGATCCAATACTTGTGATTGATTCTCAGATTGCATCCCCTTTTATACGCACTGTCCAGCACTGGTCTGATGTAACGTTTTACGTACTAGTCTTCACATGACTCTTATGTAATGATTCCTACCCGTTTGAACTCAAATGACTTCATACCTGTCTAGGGTGGAGGGGGTGTGACACGGGACGTTTCGAGTCCAGACCAAAGTTTGTCCACACCAAAGCTGGTTATAGGAGTGGTGTTTCACACCACTCAAAAAAACACCTTTCTAGGTAGAATAGTGTTGGAGATTTTGAGTGTAGCTTTAAGACTTTTCCAAGTGTAGAGAAAGTCTCTTAACTAGTGGGCAGTTAAGTGTGTCTGACTCAAAACTTAGCCAAAAAACTAAGCCAAACCAAATTACGTCATGATGATGTTATGATGACCAGATCACATCCCATTATGGGGATGATCTTTACGTTTTTTTATTCTTTTTTGGACAGACATGTTGCAATCACAACGTGGCTCTAACCACCCACAATGGCTTTCAAACAAAAACAAGGCCATGATGTTCTGGTGGTGGTGACATAAAGATCATCCCCATATGGGCTGTGATCTGGTCAACATAACATCATCATTATTCATTTGGTCATGTATTGGGGGAGTGGCCGAGATAAGCAGAGCGTGGTGTCTACTCCTGAACATATGTTGAACGCTAACACAACTACATTTCACTAGTAAGAGACGACACCTGCTCAAGTTAAACAGCATTTATTGAACATTAAATCCAATTGGAGCTGATAGGGCGAGACTCAGGGTGGAGGTAGTTTCGGAGCAGACGACCACTGTTTCTCTACCCGGGTCACCTCTGCTTTAGAGTTGGAACGGAGTGGCCTAGTGGCCTACTACACATCTAACTGGGGGTCCTTGAAATTAGAAATGTAGGGAACTTCCCTAGTTTATAGGGTTTGGTGAGTTTGTATAACTGTTTGAGCTATGTTGTGTTTGAGAGAATGGTTCTCGACTCAACCAGTAGTGCTCTGCATGGCCTACAAAAATGATGATTCCAAATGATTATTCATTACTGGGGTGTCAGGCCAAGGCCATTATGTTAATCTTCCAAACCGCCGGACAGATCTGCATCAGACTTTTTGTGCATTCCACCAGTAAGCCAAGGAAGACAGTGTCTTCCTTGGCTTGGATTTGGGGGGAAGGCTTGAGTGTCTTCAAGACACTCAAGCCTTCCCCCCAAATCGGCCTCATGGTGGCGCTATACCAGTCCATTTTATGTTGTGATCATAGGTCATACAATCCAAATGTATTTTCCATGTGTTCGTTTCATCATGAGTCATGACACAAGTCACCATTGTATCATGTAGGCTAAATCAAACACAAAACGTTTGCTACCACAAAAAAAATCGTATATAGTATATGGACCTCGGGATTCATCATGTAGTCATCTGTAAATGCATCTATGATGTATGATTTCATATTTGGCAGGGCTTCAGCATGATCTGACCACCATTCACTTCTATTTACTGTAATAATATTTAAAATAACAAAGCGTGTGGGGAAAAAATAAATGTGGTGCTGATTGGTCCAGCGGTTTGCAAGATTAGCCTTAAACAAACACACATGCCCATTGCACACATCCACACCTTTTGCTGACAAAATCTCTATTGAAAATTTGAAAAAACTGTTCTTTCCTTAAGTTAACAAGGTGTTGATTTGACAGCACATAATACATATTGAACACTTATTTAGCAAATAAAAATAATGAAAGAAAATTGGAAATAAAAATAAATAAAAACTTCCAAAGGTCTTGGAGGTCAGACATGATGACTGTATTCCATTTGCACACTTGCAAACACAACCAGCATGACAACATCGTTCATATCATCGCTATCGGGTGGAAACCTTGTATGTCCAAAACCGTTACTTTGCAGGAAATGAGAAAAAATGTATTCCAAATGGATCAGATCTAATTATTATTAGTGACAAGCTCCTTGTTAATACTTGTCCTTGGTTACAGTACATATTTATAAAACCCATACAGAATTTCACTATAAAAATGTTCCTAAAATAACAGATCTACAAGCGGACAACACATAATGATGTTGCGTTTGTAAGTCTACTATTTCCATGACATTCTTGTATGACAAAGCAGGTCATTCATTTACGAAAAAATACATAAAAATGAAATGCAGAGATACGAGGTGTCTATCCGACAGTGACAATATTCTGTATTTAAACTGCACAGCACTCACTGGTGAATAATGTAATGGTAGCAGAGAAACAGGGGGAAATCAGTATGTCATAGTGGAAAGTGTCCTCGCCTCGAGTCCTTTTGTGGCAAAACTTTACCAACCGGCTTTGTGAATACAGACTCATGTTTCTAGTCGAGATTTCAGCTATCGCTGTGTAGCTATTACAGTTAGGAGAAATATGTTCACAGAAAACGATTCTCTTCCCAATGGAAATAGTATGTGTATGTTTTGGTCTCATGGCGTTTCTTCACAAACAAATTTTCAATACAAGCTGTTGTCTTCTTAAGCTGTGGTTAAAAAGTAGTACCCCAGCCCATTGATTTGCTGCTATCAAATTGCTGTGACCGACCAAAAATCACTCTCCTGCTTTCTTCAACGGGATAATAGAATGCTCGCCTCAGAACAGTCACCTCGGGCGTACAGCCGGCGGAAGTGGTCAGCCTGGTATTTCTAAACATAGAAGTTATGCTTAAAGGGTTAAATAAAGTTAACCTTAAACCTTAAAACTTAAAACCTTAAAAATGGTGCCAAAACCTAATCCTATTCCTAAACCTAACCTCAGTAAAACTATCTATGCCTAACCCTTCTTAGTAAAACAAATACAAGAACCGCCCCACTGAGCCGGTCGGCATAAAAAAATGAGGGCGAGTTTCCAGACAAGCATTCTGGTCACTAAAAGCAAAAAAACGCACAGCACACTGGTCCTTATGAGGTGCCAGCCAACGGGAAAGTAAATACTGAATTAAAAAAATATGTATAGCCGCACACTCGTAGCTGCCAATGCACAAAGTTTAATAAGGACACAGATGTCAAAGAAACCAACGTTTCGGACAGGTAATACTGCCTTCTTCAGAGTAATGATTACCCTGAAGAAGGCAGTATTATCTGTCCGAAACGTTGGTTTCTTTGACATCTATGTCCTCGTTAAACTTTGTGCATTGGCAGCTACGAGTGCGCGGCTATACATTTTTTTCATCAAGCATTCTGGTCACCCTTCAACCTGTGCAGCCCATTTAGTCGCTGGCAAGAGAGTAGTGTTCTCCTTCATCGTTTGTCCTCCACTTCTTGTCCCTTTAATTTGCATTTTTCATTGTTTTTGTCTGTCACGTCATCTTTCATTCTTTTCTTTCTCTCCTTCAGCTCCTTCCATCACAGCCTATCCACAGCCTGTCTCTCTCCTGCTCTATTCGACCAGTGCAGTCAATTCATTGTTGTTTAGTCAAATGTTTTTGACATTTCATTATTTTGTCTTCTCTCACTCGAACTCTCTTCTGTTCCTTCCATTCTCCACTGTTCTCTTTGACCTGTGCAGCCCATTTAGTCGTTTAGTCTTTTTTGCACTGTTCTTCCATGATTCTCTTGTGGCTCCTTCTACATCCCCTAGGACCCTCTGTATATGTATGCATGTATACCCTGCATCACCGGAGAGGGACAGTCCTAGGAGGACATTTATCTTTTCTCTCTTTTTGAACCTCCTGGCCAAACTGTTCAAAGAACATCTTGATCTTGGGGACGGACGGAGATTTGAGCTTGATGACAGCAGGCTCCTCTTTCTCAGCCTCCAATGGTTCAGGGCTTTTATGGATGTCCTCCTCTAATCCTGCACCCTGTCTGGAGCCAATACGTTTCTGCATTTGAGTTGGTAGACCCAGTGGAAATCCCATGATTTTTTCCTGTTCAAAAATCATCTTGAGCTTTGGGACTGATGGCCATTTCTGATCCACAACAGTGGACCTTGCCTCTTCCTTGGTCTCTCCAAGGGGTTCAGGGGTGGCTAACGCCACAGACTCATGTTTCTCTGCTGGAACCCCCGGTTCTGAAAATGGTGTCTCTGTGGGCTTCAGCTCGCATGTGTGTGTCTCTGGTTGGGGCTCTGTTTTCAGCCCCACGGCAGGCTTCATCACCTCTTCAGCCTCCACCGACGGTTCCGCATCCTGTCTCAAGCCTACGCTAGGTTTCTGTACATGGGTTGGTGGGCTCCGTGAACCTACCTTCATTGCTGATTTAGGTTTCATCTCCTCCACATTGAGACGACAGTTACCACGGAACTTTATGGGCCTATTACTGAGGATCTGCTGCACAGGTTCCAAGTCATCAAACATTACAAAGCCAAAGTTAGGGAGTGAATCATTCTTGATAATAATAAGTTCCAGGACTCTACCAAATTGCTCAAAGAACTCTGTGAGCTCAGCCTTCTCCACGTTGTGAGGGATTTTCCCCACAAACAGTTGGTGGGTGGCAGGTTTCATTACCTCTGAGTCCCCCTGCATCCCATCGCACACTGGCCTGGTTCCCCTATGTACAGGTGGGGTTCCCGGTCCCGGATCTCTCTGTGTTCTGGGTATAGCAGGGGTATCCAGCATGTCCTTCTCCATCGCTTTGTTCTCCCTCTCCACCACCTTCTGCTTCCTCTTCTCCACCTCTATTATCATGACTTTAGCTTTCTCCTCCCTCTCTACAAGGTTCTTTTCTTTCTCCCTCAACGCCATCTCCCAATCATCTAGATTGTGTCCCCAAGACTTCAGTCTCTTCTCTTCCTCTTCCATAGCTGCAGGCTTCACCACCACCTTCTCGGCCTCCGCCAAGGATCCAGGGTTGGCAGTCGCCGCAGACTCCTCTTCCTGTTGTACCGCTTGCTCCTCCTGCTGCTCCATCTGTTGTTGCTCAATCTCCTGCTGCTTGTCATCCTTCTCCTGGCCCACACCCTGCCTGATGTCAAAGCTAGATTTTTGTGCATGGGTCGGTGGGGTCCATGGTACTGCCTTCTTTGATGACCTAGTTTTTATCTCCTCCACATTGAGATGCCAGTTCCCACGGAAAATTATGTTTCCTTTACTGAGGATCTGCTGTACAGGTTCTGAGCCGTCAAACAACACAAAGCCAAAATTGCTTTGCTTACCTCTGCTCTTGATAGTGAGCTCCAACACTCTGCCATATTGCTCAAAGAACTCCATAAGCTCAGTCCTGTCCACATCATGAGGGACATTTCCCACAAACAGTTGGTGAGCAGTGGGTTTCCTGACCTGTGAATCCCCTTGTTTCCCTTCAGACACTGGCCTGGTTTCTCTATGTACAGGTGAAGGGCCTTGAGGTATCTGGTGTCTCTGTGTTTCAGGGATAAGGTTGTCCAGGGAGTCCTTCTCCCTTGCCTTATTCTCCCTCTCCAGCAACTTCTGCTTCATCTTCTCAACCTCTATTATCTTGGCCTTAGCTCTTTCCTCCCTCTCAGCAAGTTTTGCTTCCATCTCCTTCAAAGCTGTTTCCCAGTCCACTAAATTGTTTCTCCAAGCCTTCAGTCTTTGCTCTTCTTCCATGGCTGCAGGCTTTACTGCCTTCTCTGCCTCCGCCGAGGGTCCAGGGTTGGGAGTCGCTGTAAACTTTTCCCCCTCCTCCTCCTGGCCCACACCATGTCTGTTGTCAAAGCTAGGTTTCTGTGCATAGGTCGGTGGGCTCCGCGGAACCCCCTTCCTTCCATCTTTTTTTCCTTTGATCTCTTCCACGTTTAGTTGCAAGTTACCACGGAACGTTATAGGCCTCTTACCGAGTATCTGCTGTACGGATTCCGAGTCGTCAAACACCACAAAGCCAAAATTACTGAGCTTTCCAACATTATTGATAATGACCTCCAGGACTCTACCGAATTGTTCAAAGAACTCTGCGAGTTCAGTCTTGTCTACATCGTTAGGGATGTTTCCCACAAACAGTTGGTGAGCGGTGGGTTGCCTCACTTCTGCCTCACCTGGTTTCCCTTCCCTCATGGGTTTGGGTTGTTCTCTATATACAGGTGGAGTTCCAGGTCTCTGATCTCTTTGTGTTTCGCTGACACGGGTGATGTCCAGGATGTCTTCATCCCTCACTTTGCTCTCTCTTCTCTCCACCACCTCCACCACCTTCTTCCTCTTCTCCACCTCTGTTATCAAGGCCACAGCTTTCTCCTCCCTCTCCTCAAGCTTCTTTGCCAACTGCGTTAAAGCCATCTCCCGATCATCTATGTTGCATCCCCAGGCCTTAAGCCTCTTCTCTTTCTCTTCCAGCATTTTCTCCTCCTCCTCCACCTTATTCTCTAACTCCCGTACCTCTGTGACTGGGGTTGTGTTCTCATTTGTCGTCATGTAAACACCATACATTTCCTTTGTTTCTCGATGAGCTCGTCTTCTCCCTTAGTCTTACGATCTCAACGTTTGTTGTTCATCTGCAAGCGAAGTGAGGCCGGCTGGGTGGGCAGGGACACTATAAGGACCTACAGATCTTTCGTAACATACTGTGTTGTCACCAGCTGTGCCTATTATGGACTTGCGTGTTTCAAAGGTGAACGCTCATCTGGTTCTCGTTGTATCACCCAGCCAAGACCTGGTGATGAGTTTAACTACACAGTTGTGTCAAGCAACTTCAAGTCCCATCCATTCCCATTATAAAGGAACGCTTTTCCCACGCTACAAGTTGAAGCCACGCACTTGGGTGAAAATACATCAACCAGCTGTTTAAACCCCGGAAGAGACGCCTCAGTACGTCGGTCCGGTGAGTAGGAGACTGGGGTTCAATCGGCAGACTCTGTATGCCCACTATACTGTCAAGTTATGCAAAAGTATTATTCCATAGCCTATAGTAGTCATTTGTCAGTTGAAATCATATTAATGGACAACGTTCCACACGCCCCAAACTCTTCTCCCTTCTGGCCCCAAAACTTTGGAACGCACTCCCCATTGCAGTCAGAACTGCAGATTCGCTCCCAATCTTTCGCCGCAGTCTGAAAACGCACCTTTTCAGACTCCATCTTGGGCCATAGTATATGCAACGGCAATTGCCCTAGCCTCGACCTCCTCCAGGCGTAGGCAAAGGCTCGACTTAGGTATCTTAGATGGCTTTTTTATGTAGACTCAGATAGCAATTTATGTAGTCGGATATAGCATTCCATGTAAACATAGCACTGTTAGTATATATGTATAGTAGGCCTATAAGTAAGCCTGTTTAGTCTTTTCTACTGTGATGTTCTTAGCTTATGGTTGATTCACATTAACTACCTTGTATGTATATGATGTATTACCATGCTTGTATTTTGTTTATGCTTATGTAAGTCGCTCTGAATTAAGAGCGTCTGCTAAATTCCTAAATTGTAAATTGTAG
>OOFJ01028567.1:0-12376 GCA_900323375.1 Benthosema glaciale
TGAAAGAGACGAGAGAGAGAGAGAGAGAGAGAGAGAGAGAGAGAGAGAGAGAGAGAGAGAGAGAGAGATAAGCAAATATACAGAGGAACAAAGCCCATAGTTAGTTAAAATCCATAAAGTATTCAATGTTAGCATTCTTCCAACAAACATCAAAGGGAGCTGAGCTCCTCCTTGCCCCCTTTAAATCCTGGAACTGCACACAACGATGACTCTGTACGATGCGGTAAAGCCCTTGGCAAGGTAGCCAACGTGGGCCGGTGCACAGACAGCACAAGGCCTTCATTGTAAATGTGAAGGTGAGATAAGATACAAGTTAAATTATCGAGGGCTTTGAAAATGTAAAAAGAAAATGCCCCAGAAATGTAAAATACATTAAAATAAAAAAAACATTAGAATCAATTCTTCTGTAGTAAATTATATTAACGTTGAATTGCATAACTCAGTGGTTCCCAAACTGTGGTGCGTGCACCCCTTGTGGTGCGCGAGCGCCTTCTAGGGGGGTGCGCAACATGAAAAGGCTAATTGTGGTGCTATGGTTTTATTAATATAATAACATATTATGCCAATATATGGCAAGACAGGCAAGTATATGCATATTATAGCCTATGCTGCATATATATGCAATATTCAGGTTCATATATGTGAATAAATAGGAAATATATGTCTTTATATAGTTTATGCAATGTATATTTCCAGCTAGGTCAGGAGGTAACAGGGGGTGCATATTTAAGGTATAATTAAAAAGACACCAATACACTGATCCCAATGCATTGAATGGGATATGAAATCTTGCAAGTATACTGTATACACAGTACTTCATAAATCATTACCTAGTAGCTGAACATAATAGCTTCCCTGGTAAGTGAGTGACACAATAACAACCCATTAGTACTTAATAAAATCTCTCTAAAGCATAACACACTTAACTCAGGTAAGTGTACAATGCAAGCACAATGTATGCTCCTAATCGTCTGTGCTTACATTGCATTTTTACACTTTTGTGAGGACATTTTATGTAACAGTTTCTTAAGTAACAGACAGTATTTTGTCTGTACATAAAATGTCTTCATTTTATAAATGTACTGAAATAAGGTGAGAACACCATGCAGTATAGCAGACAAATGAGCAATTGAGCATCCATGAAAATTTTGCTCGTTATATTGCACAAAATAAATGTCCTTAAGTGCAACTGCAGCAAAGTATGACATGCATATTTAGCTGGCAATATTGTTAAGTGGCTGGATAACGTGGTATTTCCTGGGCAGTAAGCCTCACTGACGATAAAGTGCTATTCAGACCTGGGCCCTGAGTCTCAGAGTTTATTGCTTTCAAGGCGTGCTTTGAAATAACGGCTATATGAATTAATAATAAGCCTGTTTACAATACAATGTCTGGGAGAGCAGGATAAGCAGAAATAGAAAGAAAGAAAGAGAGAGAGAGAGAGAGAGAGAGAGAGAGAGAGAGAGAGAGAGAGAGAGAGAAATGGGAGAATCATGGTTAAACACTTGGGAGCCTGTGTGTTAACAGACAGACCGGTTTAGGAATTTAGGATATTTCAGAGGGAGACATTCATTATTAGCTCTCGGCAAGTCATTTTCTGTATGTAAAACTCACGTTTGAAATTTTAGTTGTGCATATTCATTTTTAGTATTTTTCTTGATAACTCATAACCTATAAACACTCGATCCATGCATTTACAGCTGGTGGTACGTTCTCTCTCAAAATCGCAAAGGGCACCGCTTTTCCAAGAGAAAACAGAAATGGATTTGATCCAGCGAAAACCATCACATTAATAACAATGTCAGCAGTGGGGCGACTGTATTTTAACAGCGGGCACCAGACAGGAGCTACAGATCAGTTACAGTCTGTTAAACGAGCAAAGAACAGGAACGCACAGATATCATGCTCTGTGTGCTAAACAGGATATGCTACTGTATGACCTTGACGTCCTGTAGCCAGAGCTGAAGGGAGAGCGTAATTCTGCCGAGGGTTAGATTGGTTGTGTGAAGAGACAAGAGTGAATGACGAATAATCGGTGGCAATGTGCCAAGGCCCGGTACCACGCAGTTCTGGCACATGTTCAGATTTCTCCAATATCTGATCTGTGCTGCCGAACTGGATTGAACTGGTCCGGACTAAGCTGCGATAGGCCTGGGGCCAAATAAAGACTCAGACGAATGAAAAATAAATCTTCTGGCCAAGAAGGCCACCAAATTTTTTTGAAGTGGATTTCAATGTCAAGTGTTTGTCTTGGAGATTTACTGTAGGCACAGAGACAACCTGCATAGACTGAATCTGCATAGACCGAAGGCTCCCTCGTCCTATCTTATTCTTAGTTCATTATTCTTTTATAGCTTGGCGCTGAAGAAGCCACCCAGCCATCTAGAACAGGGTTTGTCTGTATCTATGTCTGTCCCAAACAAGGTCTGTATCTCTGTCCCCAAAAGTAGAGCAAACTCAGCTCAGCTCACACTGCTGCGTCAATTACCTATATGAATTGAATAGGAAGGACGGTAAGGACCCTAATGGAAACAAGCCATAGGCTTTCTTGGGTTTTAAATCCTCGTAGCAGACCTTGTATTGTAATTGAACTGTACTTTCCTATGCTGTTTTTGCAAACTGTTAAGTATTCAATCATTCAATCAATCATTGCTCATACTGCTACAGCACTACATGCATACAAAAAACCTCACAGCACCCCATTGTTCGGTGTTGGGACTAACATGTTAGTAATACATTACCGCAATGCCAATGCAATGCCTATGTGATTCATGATTATTTATGACAACGTCACGCTTCTGAAAAGCAAGTTGTAGATTTTAAAAGTGCTATAATGATAGCAAATTGCTGCTTTAGATGTTTGACATACTGTAGTGTAGCATGTTTTGTGCAGATGTAGTTAACCTCTATCCCACAGGTGGGCAGAACACCTTGGAGATGACTGATGTGATGACCTCAGCAGTGGGCAGGCCTTAGCCCTACTGTTTTTTTAACGCAATGCTAGAGAGGACGCGACAGATGGTTCTGGGCTCTGTCGGACAAGGACAGAGAAGTTAAATCTCGTCTGTGTGTGTGTGTGTGTGTGTGTGTGTGTGTGTGTGTGTGTGTGTGTGCTTGTGTGCATGTGCGTGCGTGCGTGCATGCGTGCGTGTGTAGGTGTGTGTAACATAAAGTTCTGGTTGTGCCTGAAGGTCAGTGGCAGCTCTGCGTCTAAAATGAGCCTGTTACTTTGCGAGGTCATGCTCCTGTGAGAGGAACTGGCCCTCGCATGTCTGGGTCTCCAGAACCACTCTGTGTTGAGGGAGAGGGGACGTCTGCTTGGGAGCTTGTTATGATACAATAATTATACCCCTTCTCTCCATATTTCTCTCCGTAAGTACTGACTGCTACAGGTATCACTACCAATTGTAATTTTTCAAAGCATGATATTCGACAAAAAAGGGTTGTTCGACAGCCAGTCAGACACAGAGAGCTTTGGAAAGTGAATATAATGAAGCCTTAGATTAGATTTTTAATTTTTTATTTTATGCCTTTATTGATTGAAACAGGGGGAGAGAGATGTAGGTGACATGCAAAAAATGTCGTCAGGATCGGGATTCGAGCCTAAGACCAGCTTTGTAATATTAAGCGGACAAGGTCAGTAGTTAATCATGTCAAATCTTTTTTAAAGTTTAAAATTGTTTTTTAATCCTAGTCTTTACCCTCCCTTTACCCCTTCTCTCAAACTGAAACAAAAAAAATATATTAATAAACGTGCTCAGGGGCTGTAGTAGTACAGTACTCATCAGAAAAGTCTGTCTAAGCGATAATAACAAATAATTGTAAAAAAAATATAAGATTAGAAAGAAAGAAGACCGCACCTAAAGTTTCACATTTTGCCTTCGGGTTCCCCTTTCATATATCCATTAGCCGTAAACCTGATCGGCTCAGAGAGGGGTGCGCTGAAATACAGTTATAATGTGTGGCGCATCAGTGACATTTTAACTCAAGGACATTGTTCTGGTAGCAAATCATGTCACCATTTCCAGGTTGGATTGGCGGTGGGGGGTAGGTCTAGTTTGATAGGCTGGCAAATAATCTGTGGAGAGAGCTATTTTTCACTATAGAGACCATTACTGTTGAGGAAGAAATGCATTATGGGATGCATATATGGTGATTTAGAATCCGTCTCAGCCATTAACAGTGCCGAGTCAGACAACACTAGGGAATGGACGTTTCAAGATTCTAGGAATCCTACACCGGGGACAGACTTTCTGTCAATTTATCTTCAATTATACAGCCAAATTCACGTTTATTATTAGAATGGTTGCATATCAAGTGTTTTTCCCACTGTGACTCAGTGACACCACAATGAAGAGCAGCAGGAGTGGAGACAACCTGATCTCCTGCATGCAGGAGATGAGGACATGCAGGAAGAGAAACAGGGAGGGTGCACGGTGGTGACAGATGAGTGTGGACATGTCTTCAGACAGAACACGTCAAGTAGGGAGGGACACGTCAGAACAGCAGAGAGGCCATTCATGACAGAGAAGGAGAGGGAAGGACGGGGGTGGGGTTGGGCGGCGCACAGGAGAGGGAGGGAAACAGGGGATGGATTAGAAGCTAGGGGGAGGAGGGAGCAAAACGAGGGGAGGAGAGAGGGCGTGGATGTGGGAGGGAGAGAAGGTTGGAGCGAGAGTGGTATGTGTTGATCCTTAGATGGATGGAGTGTGAGGTTACTAGTCTGTGAGTGAAAAATAAAAATGAAATATTGTGCTTTTGGAAATGGCATTTGTCTCAAGATGAAAATGAAGTGGAGTATTTCTGAAAAAGACAGGCTAGTTGAATAGTTTATATTATTACAACTTGCTCAAATATTTTAGAGATGCAATGAATGAATGTTGTGAAACAGGCTCTTTCTGGGTTATTCAATGTGTAACTCTTTTGAAATGTACTGTGTGACACCCTCACCCACTACTATGCGCGCAGCGCGCATCACTGATGCGCGCTGATAATCAACATACCGTACAATTGACGTAAGGTGATGCGGCATCCCCTTACGTCAATTGTACGGTATGTTGATTATCCTTCCAAAAGTCTAACCTGAAATATACAGCATGAGGGGAAGATTGTACATCTGCCATTTTTGACTAGGTAATGCTAATCTATAATGACACATATGCTTTCCCAGTTCTAATGGGGTAAGATCTACAGTATCTTCAATATCCTAAGATATTTTGACACTCGCAACAGCAATTCATAAATGACAAAAGTGAGTTTGAATATGGAATAAATACATAGCCTTACTTGCAGGGCAGGATGCGGACCACGTCATTAAGCTGGTAGCCCTCGATACAGACCGCACAGTGGTTGAAGTCAGGGTCGGTCTCCTAAAACACACAGACGCACGCACACACACGCACACACACACGAGAGGAAGAGACCATGAGTTGCAGCATCACAGTGTCAGGAGGTGATTGATAGCATGTTTTTAATAGCATGTTTTTAATGAATGTATTTTGTCATTATTATGTCTTTCTTGTGCTTTTGGTGAAACACAAATGAAGCTTATGTTAAATACTGAGCTTTGACATCAAAATACCTGTGATACATCTGTAAAGAGCCGGGTCTAAGCTTGTGGTTTCTAAGAGAACAGATGGAGATGAGAAATTGCTTTCTGAGACACCTGTGTCTCCCTCGCATCTCATCAAAGATAACAAGCAGTTATCGCAAACTGACAAGCCGCAAATCCCACGTCAAACTGTTCGTGAAAAAAACTGAAAGAACAACCCTTTCGCTCTTCCACTTTAATGAAACATATACATGTTCAAACCATTCAGACTGCACTGCACTGTGTCAGGAGATAATTTCACAAACCGCTCAGTGTCGCATCATCGCATGTCTTGTGCACACTGCCAGTAGGCCACTGAAGTATCTCTACTAATAATTATTGTTTACATGCATATGTTTTATACTTGTAAAACATTTTACTTTCATTTCATAATGGAAGTCAATGGGGCTCTGATAGGGCTGAAACTTGCTCTCATTTGAAGTCATACATTATGGATCCATTGAGCATTTTTCAGAAATAGTTTATTTTTAGAGGTCTAGGTTTAGATTAGATGTTTCAACAGCTATAGACGGTCTATACTGTAGCCGTTAAAAAATGGCTAAAATATACACAGTCTATAATCTCTGTATAGACGTTTAAAAAACAGCTAATCAATGTCTAAGTTAAGCCTAGAACGCAAAAAAGACCAGTTTTAAACTGACTTCTAATAGCTGACTATTGCTCAGTGGGTGATTTTGGCTGCCACTCTATGTTTAATAAGGGGGTCTAAACAAACATTAAAAGTCCATAGGCAAGCGCCCCTCAAAAGAATCAAGCATTGAGGGGATAAACTTCTGTGGCCTATACTGGCAGTGTACATAAGAAATGTGGAGCTGATCAGTGCAGGGGTTTGCGCGATTAGCTCCAGACATAGACAGGCAGGCAGAAACACTCGCCTCTGAGGAGCCACACTGTAAAGAAGTCAATGGGATTTCTGAATGGGAACATTTCTCCATGACACAGGGGGGTGTGGCTTTGACGTCAGGACTCCAGTACTCTATAACCTGTCTCCGTCCCTTCCTCGATATTTCCCTTTCCTTTCTATGACCCGTGTATCGATTACATTACAGAATGAAGTGCATTTGGCTCAAGATATCTTAGATGTCTGTTGTGTTCGGTGCCGAGTGGGAACTTCTTGGCGTCACCAGCCTTCACTGTGGCATGCGTCACAGCGGGCGGTGGCGTGCGGCCAAGACTAGGCTGTACATCATGTCAGCAACAAGACAAGCACGCCGCGGGGGGCACTGGGAGGGAGGGATTGATAGAGGTAAGGCAGAGGACAAGAAGAGAGAGGACAACAGAGACAGAGAAAATAAGGGAGAGTGGTGGAGAGACAGAGAGAGAAAGTCAGGGAGATGAGAGTAACGGTGAGATAATAGTTGGCAAGGGAGACACGTAGAAAGAGACAATGACTAAGATGTGGCTGAGGGCACTGTAGGTGGCCGGAAGGAGAGATGGACACAGTAGTGTGAGTGATGGAGATAAAGAAAATAAGAAAGAGGCGAATAGGGAGTGCACGAGAGAGATGAATGGACTGAGGAAGAGAGCATCAAAGATAAAGTAACGCCATGCAGGGAGTAAAAGTGGTACGTGACTAAGTGAGTGAGTAATTTTGGACAGAAAGCAAGAAAGCAAGAAATCAAGAAAGCACAAAAGCAAGAAAGCAAGAAAGAAAGCAAGAAAGCAAGAAAGATGGAAAGCAAGAAAGCAAGAAAGAAAGAAAGAAAGAGAAACCGGGAATGGGGGGGTGAGGGGAGAGAAGGATGCAGTGAATCAATGTTGAGTTATTTATGGATGCTGGCTATCCATCTCTCCTGACAGAGGAGAAGCTACCTCAGAGGCAAGGACATACCAGCACCCGCTGCACTCCCACCCCCCATCCCCTGATCAATACCTCAGGACCACCCCCTGCTGCAGGACACACAACCAATCTCCACCGCACTTCCACTGCCCCCTTCCCCCCACCTCCCCATTCATTACACGAAGTGACATATTACACCCTGGATGACTCTCTTTAAGAGCCCGAGTGAGATCAGGGCCCTGGGTTGGGCTGGACAGTGGGGGTGGCTTTGACTCAGTTTCCTGTCCCCGCTGGGTTACTGCAAATGGCTGCCTTATTAAATATGAATGCTGTTCCCTACGATACAGAGTGAGGACGGGGGATTACAGCAAGCAGAAGGAGTCTAGAGTGAATCCAGGGAATGAAAAAATAAAAGCCAATGTGTGTCGCTGCACACATCCGAACAAGGAGAGTGTAAACCCTGCTCTCTACAGACTGAGCATATGGGGGCTGAGGAGAGAACCATGGCAGGTGGTAAAGGAGATTTGAAAACATCCAGCCATGTTATACACGTCAAGACCATCTGGACCCACCTATGGCCCGACCGCCTCAGACCTATAGTATGTATTATGTAATGTAATATTATTACCGTACATTACAAAATGTAATGTATTTTATTTGGCTACTGGTTTGACGAACTATGGTCACTCATTTGACTGGTGTATAGATGTACCTTAGTAGCATCTGAAAGGAGATGATGAATTAGGAACTGAACATCGACCATGTTGATCATCAAGATGACAGTAAAAGGCGAATGTCCTGGATGCCGGGTGGATATAGACCTTGGCAGTTGGCAGCGAGTGTTCAATCAATAAGTCAGCCATTTTGATTCAGCAGAACGTTACGTTACAACATACGGCTTGTGTGTCCAAATAGCCATGTACTGTATGAGTGAAAGTACACAATGACACAGCATTGTGTAATGTTGAAATAACACGACAATAGTCAACAAGTGATGGTCACTGCAAGTTCAACAACGGAAAATAAGAGCTGATGCAGCAGGCAACACGGACAGAACAGCATTCAGACTGCTTAATCATCAGTTGAAGGCACAGTACACATGTCAATCAATTTCTAACTGAAAAGGATGCTGAAACAAAGAAAGGGTACTGGTAAGGCATATTGGCCATGGATTTTCATACCATATCTGGATAGAATCTGATATATAATACAATAACACTTTCCTGCACAGGGATGTTCCCGTTACATGTGACTTGTGACAGTGTCTTTGAACAAGGTTAGATTTTGTCACATGGATCAGGTTCTCATTCATGGATATACGGATAAATTGAAATTATCTAGATCATTTGGGAACTTTATTGCATTGCAATAAAGTTTTTTTTTTCTTTCAGTGATATAGTAGTAGTAGTAATATAGTCATTTATAGACCACAATGGAAACAAGCCCACGTGGGCTTTTTGTGTTATCCTTTTTTCAATCAGTCAATCAATCAATTACATCGTGGACTATGGGGATGTACACTGGCATCACAATTATAGGGCTTAATAGATATTTACTTCTAATGCTGTAGATATGTTACCATCAATTGCTTGTACAGTATATAGTATTCCTTATTATATTCACATAAACTGTACATATTTATTCATAGACCCACTCGGGGTGACAATATATCAGCCTTGTGTCATATTACACATACATTATGCCCATATTCTTGGTGGTAGATTACACATCAATACTCGTGTTCATATCTATTGATAGTTCATACATTGCTGTATGTTAATCCAGGTCGTTCCAAGTGCAGATGGCCAAGCCAGACTTCTATTTGGTATTTTTAATCTTATTTTCTTTCTTTTTAATGTAATTACATATATATTTTGTTTTTATTGACTATTATCTACTAGGCCAGTATCTGTCCTGCCTTTCAAGCCTACGGCAGAATTTCCCCAACTGGATCAATAAAATAAAAAGCCCCATCTATCTATTCGTATGTCAATACAATGTACTATGATGATTGGCACATGTAGAAACTGAAATCATATGACATGATCGCTCCTCTGATCCTCTCTCTCTCTCTCTCTCTCTCTCTCTCTCTCTGAGATCGAACCGCACCTTCAGCTCTGTGTGGTCAATCACTCCCAGCAGACCTCCTCTAGATGGAAGGATTCAATTTCTGTGGCGCTCTCGCCGAGGCCCATGTTTTATTCATGGCCGGAGATGCTGTGTGACCTTGACCAGGCTCTGCTTATGAGGGATGGACTGGTGATCAGAGCACAAGCCTCCTTTTCTGTCTAAGCACTCCAAACAACAAATGAACTAATACACTACTACTGGCAGTTGTGTAAAGTAGTACTAATGATCATGATAAAATAGCACAATTTGTTCCTACTCCGTCTGTATCTCATAGAGGAGGGCTGTGGGCAGTCGATGGGGAATCCAAACTAATAGAAACTGCAGGCTTTCTATTCCTGAAAAATTGCAGTGCGAAAATGGAAGCCATCGTTCTCACGATAATACAAATCTAATATATCTTGTTTAAAAAAAAAACTGCCTAACGATGATGATGTCACTGGTGGATGGGTTTCTGAACTGCCCACAGCCCTCCTATGAGACACAGACAGTAGAAAAGAATGGTGGTATTTTATTATGAACATTATTGAGGACCAATTATATGAAGAGGTCCAATTTCCAGTACTTTCATGTTGTTTAGACTTGTTTAGACTTAAGTATTAAGTATTAAAATGCAGATGTTTAACTAATGTACTGTAACTCTTGAGACTGTAAAATTGACCCTAATTGTTAAAAAAGCATTAAAGATCTATGTACAAGGGTCCATTTGGTTCTCCATCATTTCACTGCATGGGGATCTCCTGTAACCCCCTCAGGGACCACTGGTGGTCCCCGGACCACTGGTTGAAAACCACTGCTGTAAATGACACATATCCCTGATTCCCTGTGGTATATCTAAATCAGTGGTTCCCAAAGTGGGGACCAGGGACCCCTAGGGATCCTTGAGGGAGTTCCAGGGGGACCCCAGCTAAATTATATTTTGGAACCAAATGAACCCTTATGGGTCTGTAACTCTGAGAGTTTGCATAGGGAACAGGTCCATTTGGTAGGCTACACACTCTCAGAGTTAAATTAACATTGATTTTACAATATAAATTGGGGTCTCAGAGATAGAAATGCCATTAAATGGGGGTCCGTAGCCTGTTGGATATCAAACTGGGGGTCCTTGAAATGGAAAATAGTTGAAAATCACTACTAGAGCTGTACAAATCTTCTCCTTTGGGAGTCCTTGACATGAAAAAGTTTGGGAACCACTGATCTAAATAATTATATGTGCATCGGTGTGCTTTGATCAATATGTCATTACAAATAGTTCCCTTTGGACACACCCGTGGGGTCATTTCCTGCGACCTCTCGAGCACTCCAATCAATCCTCTGGTACAGTAAATGACAGCGTTTAGGATGCCATCTGTGAAAATACTTTGCGAGCTCTCTCTCGTCTATCACATTGATGGCCTCATCTGGAGGCCTAAGCCCGCTGTGGCCTGAAGGTGACAACCATAAATAATAAATACATAAATAAATAAAACAAAATATGTCATTTCCGTCATGGTCACACATATGTACACATATACACATATGTTTGTAATATTTTCTATTTAATTTTTAAATGTTTTTAGAGTTAGTCTGGTTTTAGACGACTAAATGTGATAAGATTTTAGTCGACTAAATATATAGTTGATTTTGTCAACAAAAACATATTTTGGCAGGCCTTGATGGCGTCGTCATTTGATTTTACACTTGCTTGTATGCTGTCAACACATTGCAGCGCAACGCGTTATGAGCTTGTAGATTTTCAGCAACGTTCACATACATAAAACCTAAACACATTCACATAAAAACAGAAATAAGGCAAGAATTGCAAAGAGTCATGAGGCAAGAGAAATAACAGCACACCAGGAATTGAGGGAAAAAAAAGTCTTAATAATTAGGTAGGAAAGCAGGCGCAGTCTGATAAGAGTGTACCAGCGTACAATAAGGTCAGACTAAAGAGGTCCTTTGTCCACCAGCCCACTTTGAGGCTTAATCAGGAGTTGTAGCCATGGGGTAATCTAAGCGGTGGACATTGCTCTTGTCTTCATGTCTTTATGTATGTAATATTGTTTTGTTATGTCAAATGTGTGTACCGGTATACCGGTATGTGTTTTGCATACATGGCTGTTGGGTTGCAAGACAAATTTCAGTGTGAACTGACAATAAAGTACTATATCAGAATAGAGTCAGACAGTAAACTTTTAAGACTATAAGCTTGATCAAGTCCTTAAGCTTCAGCTCAGTCTACAAGTGATTCCAAGTTGCAGGGTCAGTGCGGACGAAGGCTCGTTTGCCAAGTTCAGTCGATGTACAGTATAGGGACAGTAAATTACAGGTACACAGTGTTAAGGCACATACAGACTCGTTTTTTAGATTACAAAAGATGGCGCGGGGAGTGGACAAAATGGAGGGGGAGAGAGATTTCTCACATAGATTGAACGTACGTTGGGTGCAGCACCCCCTGGTGACCTTTGGTGGTAGAGAGCAAGACAAGCTAATATTTAGACTTTGAACTGGAAGTAAATATGGCATAATCCGATAATACTGCTAAGATGGTATTGTGTTAGATGTCCGTGTTTACATTGTATAAGTGCAAAAGGTTGACTAAAGCCCGACTGGAAATCCAAAAGGCAACAGACAGAAAGAGTACTTCCTTCCTGCATCAAACAGAATATCGTCATCTAATTTCTCCTGAGTTTGACCTTAAATTTACTACTGGTGATGAAGTAAAAGGCCAACGTAGATCAAGGCTAAGGTTTTTATATTAACCAACTCCGTGCCCGCCCTAATCCATTGATCACTCGCGCTGCGGCCACGGATTCCCCGTTGTAGCCCATATTTGGAAGAGCCAAAATCCAGAAACCGGATGTTATGATGACGTAATG
>OOFJ01028576.1:0-16115 GCA_900323375.1 Benthosema glaciale
CCGGAGCCGTTCCCGCTATTCTGACCGCTCGTCCTCCGGCCGGTCCCGGCGTTCCAGGCACTCAAGCTACTCCTCTCGGTCCCGGTCCCGGTCCGTATCTCCGCGCCATCGCAGGAACAAGGGGAAGCCCAGCTCCAAGGACAGTAAGGAAAGGCCTCCACAAGAGCAGATGGATAGGACGGACCAGGCGCCAGATGGGAGTGCGATCGAGAAGGTATCCGGAGGTAAATGGCTTGACTATGACACCAGCCCCAGACAAACCAGCCCTAAAACTGGCTCCACTGCTGGAGCCAAGGCTGCTGCAGCTGACGGTAAAGGACCAGCTAGTGGTGGCCCAATGTGGAGAACCGTTGGCGATAACCCTCCTTCTGCGCCTGCCGCTGATGCGAAGAGTCCTACAAAGTCCCCTTCAAAGTCCGGGCAGACAGCCACCTTCAGCGGGTTCGGATTCTTCTCAAAAGACGACGTCAAGGCCGAAGATAAGAGCGCCATTTCCTCTGCCTTCAAAAAGTATGTTTGTTTCTTTACTATCACAGTTAACGTTTCCACAATGATTTTCTTTTCCTTCTTTGCAAATTGTGTCCACACAGTGTTTGACATGTAATTATTCTTTCAAATGTGTTCAGTCTGTGCCAAGCCACAAAGATCCTCAGAAGAATACAGGTTAAAATGGATGACATAGGACTCGTCTTTTTAAGTGTGAATAACAAATTGGGAAAAGTCCTCTTCTATGCATTGCAAGGAGATTATATGAATCCCTCTTATTTAGGAGCTGGTGGTTAAGTAAGTATTCATTATTGGAATATGGGTCCTGGTCAGTAATGTTTGTATCAGAGATGGGCATTCCATTGTCACTATTGTTCACAGATTCATTCACTCATAATTTGGACTACATAATTGCAGACCAATTATCCAAGCACAATAGTCTTATTAAAACACCCCTATCAAACAATGAGTTTTTACTAGGTTACCAGATTTCAGTTTTATAGGCAATTGGTAGGCTAGGCTATAAGGCCATTACAGCTTAGTAAAAGCTTTCAAAATGTCTTCATGTTACATCCCATCTAAATGTAGATTCCCATCTCTGATTTGTTTTGATTTTGTTCTGTAATATTTGTAGTCTTTGATACCTAACCCATATTCTAAAATAACAAATATTCAAGTGATTTAAAATATATATACACTTCTCAAGATGTATAATAAATGGTCAGTGCCTTTGTCTCTCAGGTTCTTGGCAGAGTCTAAAAATAAAAAGGCAGATGAGGACAATGTCCGCGATAAGGAGCAGGGGGAAGTGGAGAAAGGCACAGTGGAGGAAGACAAAGGCACGCCTTTCTTTGATGCTGGCGAAGAAGAGTTCCTCAAGTCCCACGGGCTGAAGGGCAGGGAGCCTGAAGAGGAGGGTGAGATCAAGTCCAAGACCACCAAAACGCTCACCGAAAGGGACATTTATGGGAAATGGGACGACGAACCTGCTTATCCAACCTCCTACCCGTCACGTAAGGAGAAGAGTCGCAGCAGAGAGGTCGAGGAGGGAGAGGACATTGAACAGTTGGAGGAGGAGTTGTACCGCAGCCGCAAGCACAGCTCCAAGAAAGAAGAGAAGGCTAAGAAGAAGGAGAAGAAAGAGAAGAGGGAAGAGAAGAGGGAAGAGAAGTCCAGGCGAAGTCCGTCCCCTGCTGCGCCACCTCCCAGAGGCTCCAACAGCAAGGAGAAGGACAGGCCCTTGTTCCCCGTGGCGATGGCACCAAGAGATGCGTCTCCCACTCCGCGCTTTTCTGGGAAGAGGGAAGACATTGATCTCAAACCTGCCCCCTTAGATGAAATGCCCAGGTACATGTGTAGGGCATATAGTGTACACCTCAATGAGGTATGCATTTATGCTTTTTGCCATTTTCCAATCTAACAGCAAGTTTGGCCATTAACCAGCCTTTTTAACCATACAGACTCCAGTTTAGGTGATTGCTAATTCACTGCGCCCTCGAGTATGTATATGAGCCAGGGTGAAGTGATAAAAAACTACACAGCAGTGAATTAGCTATCACCTAAACTGGAGTATGCAGGAGCCTTTAGTATCTTGGTTTGCTTTTAAACAAGTTAATGGCTAGTGAGTTGGCAGCAAGAGAAAAATAGTTAAACTATGAGAATGATTTACAATTTAGGCATTTAGCAGACGCTCTTAATCCAGAGCGACTTAACATTAAGCATGAACAAAAGAAAAGCATGGGAATACATCAACATCAGAGTCTATTTGGTTCCATGTGTGCACTCAGAATATTTAGCAATTAAAATGTTTTAGCTAAATGATGATGGCTGATGCTTTGTTGTAGACAATTCATCCAAATGCAGAGATTCATCGTGTTAATGGTCACTGGCTGTCTGGCATTGGACAGATCACCTTTTAATGATCACATTATGGATGAGACTATTTTACACCTCTTTTACTCTCATCAGGTGATCAGTCATTTGTTTTTTAATTTATACATGTATTTCATATGTTTTATTTTGTTATTGGCTCTTTCAGCTCTTCTGGATCTGTGCCTAAAGAGCGCCGTCCGCCGGTCAACCCTGCTAAGAAAAGCGACGAGTTCCGCTCCATTTTCCAGCACATTCAATCTGCACAGATCCGCCGCAGCCCTTCAGAGCTGTTTGCTCAGCACATAGTCTCTATTGTGCATTACATCAAAGGTACAGTATTGTCTGCATCAGGTTTGTCCACATTTCACAAGATTCTCAAGACACACAAGAAACCGCAGACTGACTCGTCGGATAATCTGTCTGTTACATTTAACAGTGGTGATAAATGATTTGACGCTATCAAATCATTGTGAGGTAACGTCACTTGTGTTATAATACAAATGCATTAAAACTTGTGTGTGCTCAATAACGTTATTCTGTTTTCTCTCCAGCACAACACTTTCGCTCCTCAGACATGTCTCTAAGTGAGCGGTTTGCCATTTACCAAAGAAAGGCTGCAGAGGTAGAAAAGCTGAAGCAAAGGAAGAGCCCAGAAATCCACAGGTAAGGTTATCAGTCTCTTGAAACTGAGACCACACCAAGCATTGTCTGTGAAATTGCGTGTGCATGTCCATCTGGGACTGGAAGATTGTCTATATGTGTAGATCTTAATCTTATTTGGCTTTCTTTCTACCTCTTCTCTTTAAGGAGAATCGATGTCTCCCCCAGTGCCTTTAAGAAGCACTCTCAGCTGTTTGAGGATGTGGAGGAGGGCAGCTACAAGGTGACCAGAATTTTATGACATTTCAAATAATTTGGAACCTATTTGTGCTCATCTGAAGCAGCAGTATTCAGCTTTGTGCTTTTCTTTCAAAGGATGCATAAATCTATATCAGAAAGAGCCCAATTGTGTATTGTAAATACCAAGCAAGTCCCCCACAGCCTATGAGATATGGTTATTGATTATGTACGAACTCAAGCAAAGGCTAAAAGGAGGTGAATTAAGATCCTGAGTCCAAGCCTCTCAAGGAACCCTAATCAGTGCCATTACCTTGTAAGTATTTCTTCCTCAAAAATAAAGCAAAAAAGTACTGTGAATTTGCTAACTTGCAATTAATTTAAAATACTGCATGCCGCTTGTTCCCACGACTGTTAATATGTACCTTACCATGTAAAATGTAAAAAACATATGGTTGAAGTGAGATGTACGTGTTTTTATTTTTTTAAACGACTGTTCTAATTGTGGAGAGATTGTGAAATTATTGTATTTCCAGTAGAGGGCAGTAAAGCACTATAGATATTTACATTTTTCATTTTTCCATGGAGTGATGATGCATCTATTTTGGGAGGGGGGTTGCTTCTCATATTTTCCTACTGTTTAAACTGTTCATACTTTTTGATATGTTTATCAATAATACAGTTAACAATGCGATAGTTAACTCCGAGCATATTGATATGTATCTCCACAGGATCCGAGTAAAAAACTCAAAGGTGATGTGATGGACCTGCGCCTGGACATTGAGAGACGGAAGAAGTTTTCTGGGAAGGAGCGTGACTACAAGCGGGAGGGCGCCGGGAGCCCCTCAGGCTCCCGAGGGCCGAGCAGAGAGCGGTCCTCTGAGAAATCTGCCAAGCACCACAAGAAGTCCAAGTAGGTTTCTAACCTTGGTTCCACGGTATTCTGGCTGTGTCAAATCAACCCCTTAAATGTATTCTTCACTTTTAGCGTGTTCCAATCCATATAGACAGCGCTACACCCTCAAGAAATGTGAGTTTTTACTTCAAACATGAAGTCATGTAGTAATTGCGGTTCCTGATGTTGTGACCTTTTCTCCCACACTTGCAGGAAGGGTAAGAAGAAGCGGGAACGCTCGCCCTCGTCATCCTCCTCTTCATCCTCTCCCTCCCCTTATCCTCCCCCCTACAGGGGTAAAGAGTACATGGGGGAGGGGCCAGAGCACGAGGAGGAGGGCTACGGTCAAGGGCGCTATCCCCCACGAGACTACCCCCCCGGGCCCATGGACAGGCCGCCTCGCGATTATGAGGGTCACAACATGGACAGGGGTAGAGGACGTGGATATGTAAGTTCTCCTTTCGCCTCGTTCACCTCCTCTTCTAGCATTGTATTATTGCTAGGATACCTGTGAAAACCCTTGTCAACATCCTGTTTGCTGTTTTTGTCAGGAGAAAATTCTTAATAATAATAATAATAATAATATAAATGGTAAATGAGAATATGGCTAGGCTCTGATAGTAACAACGGTACAAACGGGAAGTTCACAAGGGTTGGATCATTCAGTACAGTGGTGTTTACACTGTAAATTTATCTTACAGCATCAAAACATCAAAATATGGGCTGGAGGGAGATTATCTTGTGTTTCTAATGACATCACTGTAGACTGCATGTCTCATTTTGTTAAAATTCTCTATTTCTAATTACACAACCGTAGACTGTCTATTTTCTTCTTGCTATTCTCCATTCCTAATGACACCACTTTAGACTCCGATGTTCTGATTTGTTCCTTCCTTCTAATGATAAGGAACATAATGTGGATGATGATGATGATGGTGGTGGTACTCTTTCATACGTATCCCATGTACTACACTGATTTTTGTTAAGGTAAAGTAACGGACATCAGTGAGTGAAGTCCTACTAATGTGAAGAAATGCCTAGTGTTCTGCTAGTGTAGCACCTGATCGTTGTCTAATGTCTTCTTTCTCTCCCTTAACTCATGGACAACAGCTGAAATCTTTTTCTTTATCCGCTGAATGCTAATTTGAGTGTCATGGCTTCTGAATGGATGACACATAATGCTGCGTTGACACGGGCAGATGCAAAGCTACAGTCTACCATTAATTTTCAATTGAAGCCAGCGACATGAAGGTGCAAAGATGCTAATGAAAAGCTACAAAGCTACACATTGAAGCTGGGCTGGGGTCAACTTCCAGCTACAAAGCTACAACTGCAGCTCCAAAGACACACGTCACTACGGACGCGCGTTTGATGGCGTCAACGACCGAGTGAGCAACAGATATACAAAGCGACAGATATGCTCTGATCTTTGCATCTTTACATCTGCCTCGTGTGAAGGCAGCGTTAAGTGTCGGTCCAGTTGTACTAAGTTCACTTACAGAGAGATTGAACTTGTCTCGTTTTGATTTCAGTACCCCAGGGTGAGGGGAAGGGGCTGGAACAGAGGTAATTACCCAGGCAACAACAGCAATGGCAACCCTCCCAATAGCAATGCCCCAGTGCGCCCTCCAGAAGAGGAGTGGGACCCTGAATACACTCCCAAGAGCAGAAAGTATTACTTTGTGAGTACTCTACTCTGAAATATGTTTGTACAATCGTGGAGAACATTGGTATCTTACTGATATTCTAAAATGTTTTTTTTTAAGACTAGTGATTTAAAATTACATAATGCCATAATTAAAAGTAGGAACAATCTGCAGTGTTGCTATTGATCATTATTGCCACATGAGTGTGTCAAAATGGTGCCATGGTTCCATTTCTGTTTGAAGTTTGTGGTCAACAGTGTACAAACAGTGGCAGAGTAAAGTTCAATTTAGTTAGTTAAATTACCATGGGGAAATTCACTGTCTGCAGTTGACCAGCGGGCAGCCAGCCACTCAGCAGTGGCCATGGAAATGGTCCAGGTCCATGGTCAGTCCTGTGATAAAAGGCACTACTAGCAAGAGTATGTGTCTTGGCATGCAAGTATTTGAGGAAACTACCATAAACACTGTAGAACATGCAAACTGCACACAGAAAGAACAGCACTAAAACACAGCACTAACCAATTAGCCTCTTTCAGTGGCAATATGGCAACCAGGAAACAAGTAAAATGTAAATCTTTGGACCATAGGAAACCAAAGGGAGGACAACACTGCTGTGTTTTACTCTATGTAACAACCTACCGATAGAATGATTTACTGAAGTGGCCATTGTTGTTTTCCTTTTTTGAATGACCATGGAGCTAGGAATTAATCCTGGCCCGTGTCTTCTTGGATCTGGGATCTAATCTCTATTGTAGTAGTTATTTTTATTTTTTAAAATCATTCATTACCATCATCATCATCAACACTTGAACCACGGTCGGAAATACAATGAGGGAGAGACCCTCATTGTTAGTGTTGCTGACTTGCAACAAAACAGCAACTGCACTTGAAGGAAGCACCTGCGCGATTGTCCCTTGAAGACAACTTATAAAGTCTTTCACACATCCCTGTCAATTGAACTACTTCTTCCTCCGACCTGCCTTCCCCCTCTCTCTCCAGCACGATGACCGGGACGGTGAGAAACGGGACTGGGTGGACAACCGTGGGCGTGGCCGGGGAACCTTCCCGGCCCGGCGTGGTCGCTTCGTCTATCGCAAGGGGGGAAGTAGTCCCAAGTGGACCCACGACATGTTCCAGGGAAGTGAAGAAGGGGAGCTGGCAGATGACAGCATGGATCAGATGGATCATAAGGAGGGAAAGACAGGGGGAGATGTCTCAAATTCACAGCAGTAGAGAGACAATTGACTCTTATTACTGTTGTCTTTGCTTCACCAAAAGGTGACCTGCTCTGTCATAATGTCAATGGTGGTAATTGATCCCCCCCTGTTTTTGTCTTTTCTCATCCAGCTAAGTTTTGGTTTAATCGATAAAAGTATAAACTAAAAAGGTGCAAGCCACCTCACAGTGAAGAGTGAAGGAAGAAATGTGACAATGACTTGAATGATTTTTTACGTTAGTCTGTCTTTATTTCTGGGTGTTTTTAATGTAAAGGTGCATTTTGTTTGTCTTGCTTCGCAGTTAATTGGCATTGAGCCCGTCGAATCCTTTTGTGGGTGAACGTATTGAGGCAACCTTTCAAAGATGGCTCAGATTTAACTCAAAACACGACAAAGCGCGATTGCATTTGTGCCTTAGAAAATATCGTTATAGAGATATGTGTTCTTGTGAAGTCTTTCTTTTTTATACTGCTTTTTACTTGCAGTTCTGGAGAAAAGCATGCAATATGTTATTTTTTTGTTGGTTGGCTCGGAGTTGTGTGCGGGGTGAGAGGGCAGTTAATCTTCACTGTGTAAAACATTGGCGTCATACCTCGCTCCACGGGACCAATCATATTTCCGGTATGGGGCTCATAGAGTCAGAACAGCCCTTTATCCATTCTCACCTGTAGAAGTTAGCATACGTCACCCCTCGTCTATTTGACACATATCATTTATTTTCGAACTATTAGCATGAAGCACCAATATACCTGTATTTCTCTGCAGGAGATAAAAAGTGTGGGGTGCAGTACCCATTGATAATAGACGTTTTATGTTTTAAAAGAAAAATAACTAACTGTAAAAAGAAAATGCAAAGAAGTATAACAAATAATTTGGCTTGCTTTGATTTAGAGCTGATACAAAAATGTAGGTTACTTTGAGCCTGTCATTTAAGTACTGTAACTGGCTACCTGTATTTACATCTAAGGGGGAGGATCATTGCAAAGGGATAAGTACAGCTATGGCAAATCTAAATAATGGCTTGGATTAGGAAAAGGAAAACTTTTGTTCCTGTTTTTAAGAAATAAAAAAGCAGAACTGACGGTTATCCTCTAAGCTTAGTTACATGAATTTAGGACATGTGAAGACTGAAGAGAATGTGTCTAAATATTTTTTAATCACATGTACAATTAAACAATTTAAGTATGTTTGACAGGAGTTGAAAATAGTGTAACCGGTTTTGTGACTCAGTGCTGCTGTGCTTCCTTCCTAAGGCTATATGTACTCAACTGTATGTAGGCTACTTCCCGAAGCTGTATTTAGGACTGTCCTGTTGTATTCAAACCTGCAACTATCTTTTTTTTTATTACTGTTCCCCAAGAGCCTTGTATTACTTCTTTTAATTTTCAATAAATCTTTCCTTTGATCCAGTTCAGTTGTGTGACAACTCATTTTTGTACATATTTTTACTCTTAAGTTAAAATTAGTTATTTAAAACATTTTTTGCAAACGAGTTAAATCTTGCTAAAGACTAAAGAGTGCAAACTCAAGGTATAAGGAACATGACCTGTTTTTACTCTAGGAACTGTGAATAATGATTTTGGCTAACTCATGTCAGGAGATGTTGAGTCTCACTAAGACGGCATTGAGAGTTGTTTTCTCTGGCTCTATAACAATCACCAATTTAGCCAGTGACATTTCCAGCAAGACACCCTCAACGAACACAAGAAACTTTAGTGCTTAAACAAGCACCCTTTTCATTCAAGGAGGGCTGCCTGAGGAAAAAAAACTCTGCAAAATATAAGGGGGTCTCTTGGGACATACCTTGGACGCAATGAGCATTGCACTAGGGAAGCTCTACATTGGTAATATCTACAGTAGAGCAGTGGTGGTGTCTGGTCTGGGGGACAAGTGGCCTTTTCATACCCCTGTAATGGACATGTTTTAGCGGGGAACTACAGTGTTGCTGCTGAAAATGCAAGGGTTATGGGAACTGTGGAAAGAAACAGGAACTCAGGAAGCGTTGGGGTCAGAGATTAGAACTAAATTGAGTAGAAGGCTGCAGAGTTTCTGTGGGAAGCGGCCATCTCTGCTAACATTGGTTCCCCCTGGATGGAACTGCCTTTGTGGGAATAACCTGACTAATAGTAAATAACCACATACAGACGTTTGTACAATGATGCAACACTGCTGGCAATTTATCAATTTTGTTCAAGTCAACTACATGGTTCTATTCAGAAACAGTGGTTAAAAGTTTAAATTAGTCACATTGCCAGGACAACAGAGGACCTGCTGTTTTTGCCACAGATAACATATTCATACCCTGAAGAAGGCATTAACTTTGTTGCCGAAACGTTGGTCTTATATTATGTTTTTTGCATCGTGACTATGAGCTGTGCTGACCTCTGACATTTGTTATGTCACATGTATAAGCACTCAAACATGAACACAAATCAAGGTAAACAAAACGTTCCTATCCAATGTCCTGCATGTCATGCAGTTTCTAGTGGATTCGCTTGGGACACGGGGTGGGTGTCTCTCAGTGGTAATGTACCCGCCCAATTGTCCCTGTCCCGGTGACCAGGATATCTGGCTGTCCATTCCTCCATATCTCCCTCACTATGCGCTCCCTCTCCTCCAGACGCCGTGCCCTCTCCAGTTCCTCTGCCGACGCAAACACGTTGAGACTCTGAAGAGTTCCATTAGTAGACTGGCTACTGACGCTCATCATGCATGGCACCACTGTCACCTTGGGGATCTCTGAGTCTCTTGAATCTTCCTCCCCAGTGCTCTCATCCTCTTCTTCCTCACTGGACAACTTAAGCTGCCTCCTCTCAGGGGAAGAGGGGGGAGCCTTTGCCTTGGGGCGGTGGCGAGGCGTGCAGGCAATGCCCGTCACCAGGAGGCACAGTGCCAGGAGCAGGCCGAAACAAACGCCCATCATGAAATACAGAGCGAAGCTCTCCGGATTGGCTGTGTGTGCATAAAAACACAATGGTGTGTTTTGTTAGAGAATTATGAGCAATGAGCCAATATGATATCAAACATATTACACAATAATAACACAATGTGTTCATTTAACTCTGAGACTAAGAATGAACCACCACAAATGACTCACTCAGGAGTTTGCAGTGTCCTGGAATTGGATGGAATTACATTGAAATTATTCTTAAAGCATAAGAATAAACAGATTATAGGCTACTGTATCTGAGCAACAGTGAGGCCATTACCTTGGATGTAAGCATAGGTAGCCATGCTGCTACTCAGCAGCTCCATGTCTCTCTGTATTGGGTCCATTTTGGATTACTCTGGTTGCACAGTCCACATATCCAGCCCTCCTTGTACGCTACTGTCAGCGTTTGTGCCTGTGAGACACTGTTGAACAAGTACAATAGCTGGTTACTTTAGTATATAAATGCCCAAAAGTCAACAAATTCACATAAATACTTTTTCGGCTTCACTTCGACAGATCTTTGATAACTGATATAAGGGACACGCAGTGTCATTCATGAAGCCAGTCCCTGGCGGTTTTAATTTAGAAGGCTAAGAGGATGCACTAACATGTGTCTTCCAAATCCCCACCCATCATTCTTGTGATCTAACATCAGAGAGGTCATTGGACATGTCAAGGATATTGTTCTCCTGCTGTGTGTCTCTGCACTGGGGCCCCAGTGGGGTTTGTGTTAACTGTATTTCTGTGGCAGTGAGTGACTGAGTGAGCAGCCTCTTCCGGTGGTGGTGGTGGGAAAGGGGAGGTTGTTTTTATTTTTTTCCCCACAGGAACATTGTGTGTTAGATTTCACATGCGTGCTCTGGCTTTATGTGGCGTGTCCCCAGGGCCTGCATGGGATCAAGTTGGTGAGGAAGACACATAAGGGGGATATTCTTTGGTGATAAGGTCAAGCAAGAATGGCATTGGAGTGATCACGTAAATGGCAATTCCACCATGGTTCCAATAAAACTGATATTCACTGATATTCTTCCTCATAACATACTCATGTCACGCAATTCAATTCAAGGAGCTTTATTGGCATCAGAAAACGAACGTTTACATTGCCAAAGCAAGTGTCACAAATAAACACACTCACTCACTCTGACACTCTGACAACTCACTCACTCTGACAACAACAATGAGTGATTGTGCGTGAGAGCAGGGTGTTTTTGTTGCTGAGCACTACGTTTTCTCCAGAGAATAAAATCATGCCCAAAATCCAATCTGACCCATATCAGTGCCATGGCATGGGTTCCTCTCCCACCCTGATCATTATCCAGATGACTGTTGGCAGACCCTGTGCACTTTCAAGGGTACTTTTCTCTATTTTCCCATTAAGCAGTGGTTACTATAGTAGCAAACCACTTGCGTGGTCTATTGACTCATGGGAAGCAGTAGGTCTAGACCAGCATTGCTTTGGCTTCTGTATTTAACTCTCATGGCTTGCTAAAATGTGTGTAACCATTTGCCTCCTCAGTTGACTGCCCCCAGACGTTAATGACATAAGTGGACCATTTTGTTTTTGTTTCAGATCATGTTAAGATAAACATTGTTTTCTTTTGGTTAAGGCGTTTGGCCTCACCTTTAATCCCTATCCAAATTGCCCTCAGTTGTTTCTCTTTAAAGCACACATTGTTTTTCAAAACTGGTAATTACTGAATGAATGAATTTGCAAAATACAAAAGAAATAGAGATTTTCTTTCCATTTTCCACAGAAAAGGTTGAGAGTAAGTTAAGTTGGCAATGCCATGCCAGGAACAAGAAAACACAATAATGTGACTGTTTTATGCAGGAATGGACTTCTTGGGACAAATTTAACACCTAAAACTTCCAGACAAGTCCAATAACTCTGGACATGCGTACACCAACAGCTGCAGCTGTTTATGTGCTCTGTGAAATGCACTCCCATTCAACCCTCCACACTTCCTGCTTAGATAATCCAATTAGTCAAAAGATGAAACTTGAAACCATTGAATAATAATGCTATTTTATATTTATTTATTTTACAGTAGGCCTTCACACTTCCACCAGAGGTGAACCCAAATCCATTTCACGAAAGCATCTGTGGGAACCAACAGGGAACAAAATATATTTGTGACAAGTTAAAAGAGCAACTCCTTTGATCTTTTTGCTCTGTGAATTCTAGGTTGGAAACGGAGGCTTTCAGCCTCTTTGTAGCTACTAGTACCTATAAAGTGTTTTATGGTCTGTGGCATTCTAAGGGACAGCAGTCGCCACTAATAAACTAGTCTGCCGCCTAGAGTGTTTCCAAGAAACTCTATATAAAGTAGGTTTAAAAAGTTTGACAATCTCTAATGCAACCCATTAGTGCTCAATCCATATCCATCTACATTAGATATTACTGTACAATAAATAAATGAAAGGGGGAAAAGATATGTATAAAAAAAAAAAAAAGATTAAGATAAAAAAAAACATAACTTTTTCTTTCAGAAAGACTGTTTCAAGTATGTTTCACTCACCTCAACTTCTGGACCAGAGCAATACAGCTGGGCTACCAAACAAACTGCAAAATAATTCCACTGATCAAACATTAAAATAAAATTAGGAGTGACCTGTCACTGAATAAGTGAAATAAAAAAAACAGTCCATCACAAACAAAACTTGGGTAATTCCATCGAATGTAGAGGAATAACAATGGACAGTGATTTCTCCTGACAGAGGACAGATGTTGCTGCTGTGAAACAGGAAGCCAGATGGAAAACAGCCCTTGTGTGTGTTGTCTCTATAGCATCAGCGTCAGCTCTGACCCCACTCCCTCTCCTCAGGGACAGGACCAGCCGAAAGGGGTCCAGACTCTTAAAAAAAAGGAGGTGCTTCCTGAGAGAAAAGTGTTGTGAGGGAGGAGAACGTTGTTTGCATGTACCACTGGCAGAGACACACATATACAATTCACCTGTTTAAAAAAAGAAGAGTGAAACCACCCATTCAAGACCTTAAATCCAAGTAAACCACACTTTGGTCATCAAATCGACAGAGTGAATATAGCACACTTCACTGCAGGTATTTATCAGCACTCGTCTGGCTTCTTTCTGGAGCTCCCTCTTTGGTGTGCCTGTGATCAGTGAGCGGTGATCACTGCTCTGGCAGCCAGGCCACAGTGAGCTCTGTTCAGTGTTAAGCCAGGAGGGTGGAACAGGAAATAGCTAGTCGGCTGCCGCGCAGGCACAGGGCCGTCCATGGAGCTGTGGGGTTTGGCGATTAAATCAGGCTTTTGTTTTAATCTCAGGTTTTGGGGAATAAGAGTTCACCAATATGTCCATGCATGTTAAGTAAAGTGCAAGGGTGCCGAGTGCAATGGTTCTCAAAGGTTTTCATAAGGACCCCCAAATTTGTGCCAGGTACCCCATAAGAGATTTGTCAAGATTAAAAGAAAAATAGACAATCTATAAACTCATGTGTTGCATTGTGCTGTGAGCATGTACAGGTTATTTTTAGATAGCCAAAAACTAAAATAGGGCTTAGAAACATCCTCATTTTGCTGGGGGACCCCTTGGAATCTCTTCAAGGGCCAGACTTTGAGAACCAGTTGTGTAGCAGGTGCCGTTGTTTTGGTGGTGCCTGTGGAAGTGGCTCATACATTTATACAAGAATTGTTTATGCGGTCTTGCTGTGTGTGCCTCTATAAAGTGCTATTCTGAGTTTAGCTGGTGTTGATGTGGCACCCTGCAGTCCAGAGTTTTCAGCAAAGCTGTAAGCAGTCATTATGTGGGTTGTTGTTATTCAGATGTTCTCAAAGAAAACAGTGGCTTGAGGACAAAACATGTCCAGCATCAAACCACATGCTCTACCCACAGGTCAAAACAATGATTCACCTCCCATGGATATTTCTGAAATGATTTAGGGCCGTATGACTCTTGCATCACCAGATTCTAGTGTTCCGCACTGTGTGTGTGATAATATCACACCATATTATGGTGGCACACCACTCAATCTACATTCCCAGGTTTATCTTAGCCCGCTGCCTCCTGTCTGTGTTATGTCAGGCCTGTCCTCTTCCTTACATCGCTTGGAAATAACACTTTACACATTCCAAGAATTCTCCAAAAACACACATATTTGTCTGTGAGAGAACATTGGGATGGCAGTTTCCAAGGGAAACAGTCTCTTCCTTTCACTGCCCCTGCTCAGTGCCATTGGCTAAATGCTCCATGGGTGCCAGCCAACCAATCACTGCATAGAGTGACAGCTTGGCTGTGCATGAGAGAGCAGTGTTTGTGAGATGGAGAGCTAAAGTGTGGAAACAGCCGCCTCTGTTTGTTTTTCCCTCCACCACACTAGTATTGATCATGAGCAATGTTTTCCCTGGCTGGCATATGGGCGGTTAGTCATTTTGAGCTGGTTCCATAGACAGACAGATGGGCACTGTGGTCAATGGCAGTGCTGTTCAATGCTCATAAAGGAGGGCAGAGCAAGAACATTTTAAGTTATTAGCCACAACTCTAGTGTCCCTATTCTCCACATGTCATAATAGGTGAACATTCACCAAAAATGACAGCAGTGAGCTTGTAGATCGGCTATTTTCGGCAAAGGACATTTGGTAGAGGGAAAAAAGTATAGACCTCTCTGGGGGACCCCAGTCAATCATAATCACATAAGGAAGTATATTTATTTACAATGTCCACACGGTCACGGTTTCAAAAAAACAAACAAGTTAGAAAAGTTCATTTCAGGTAGGCCCAATAATCAAAACATAACATAGGCCTGGCCTACATGATAAACAAGACAGAAAGCACTGCATTTATTTTGGTGTGATGACTGAGTTCTTAAAACTTAATCCAGAAACAAAACTCAAAATATTTGTTTTGGGCTGCTGGTCCCAACCGAGGACAAAATAAACACTATGCAGTGAGTAGGCTATATATAATATGTTGCACCCACTGGCCTTACTAAAAAGTCAGTACTTTTTCTTGGCAAACTCCTTCCTGCCACTTTTCTTTGCAAAGTGTCGGACATGGTGGATCTTGGCCAGCTGCCTCTCGATGGTCGTCATGATGTCGATGTGGTCGGGGATATGAACGTAGCGGACGTTCCTGCCAGTGATGAAGAGGTCCTCCAGCTGAGAGAGGCGGCCTCGTCGGTCCCGATAAAGCACCTTTTCCAGGCGCACGTTCATGAAGGCGTCCACGTTGACCAGGCGTCCCCGTGCTGTGCTCTCGTCGCGCATGTCCACTGTGGTCACCTCGCCATGCAGCCCCTGCAGGAGGATCACCAGGCTGTTCTCTGCGATGGTGCGCTCCCGGATCGAGTGGGTGACCTGTGTCGCCGCACCCTGGGAGACTCTTGGACTTATCCCCGCTGATTCCATTGACAGAGAAATAATGTTTATCTGAGTAGGAGAACAAACAACCAGGCGTTAGAGTATTAGGTCTTTTGACACATTATAGTAAAATCTGAAAGATATATCCAAACAAGAAAAACATAAGTCTCAGGCACTCAAAAATAGTTCATAATAGTAAACTAAAACTAACTAAAATGAAAAAAAAAAACATTTATTTTACGGGATTCGAACTCGAGACTCCCGTGTGAAAGTCCAATATCTTAACCACTTAGGCCAAAGGGATAACCCTTATGGTCCGGGGGAGATATTAGACTTTTGAGGCCATCAGGCTGAGGCTGAGAGCTACTCTACTACACTCAATCCTTTTGACCTCCTCCCACGCGGAAACCCGGTCCGGGTCACGGCACCAATGCAACACCCGAGATTCGAACTCGGGTCTCCCACGTGACATTCCAACATCTTAGCCACTACTAGACCAAAGGGATATATATCCCTATGGACTTTTGAGGCCATCAGGTTGACGCTGAGAGCCACTCCAAAACATACATAACAGCCAACATCACGTTTCAACCAACACACTTGGTCTTCATTCATCAGGACATAATCAAGACATGTTCACCCCTACAGAGGCCGCTATGCGCGTGACGTGACATCATACCCGGAAGTTTTGCAGGAACTCAGTAGGCCCTACTGAGTGGCAAAAAACTACTTTCTGGCCTTCACAGCCCCTACATCCAAACAGAAAAGTCCTATCTGGTTGTATTTAACAACGTTAAACTCACTTTCTTGATTTGCCATTCACTTTATGCATGCGTATAGCCGTATACCCTCTATATCAGGGGTTTGCAAACTGTGGTGCACCCCTTTGTCCCCTTGTGGTGCGCGGACGCCC